>JAOWBP010062842.1:0-35513 GCA_028571105.1 Tragopan temminckii
ATTAAAAAAGGGGTGGCCAGCAAGGAGAGGGAGGTGATTGTCCCCCTCTACTCAGCTCTTGTGAGGCCCCATCTGGAGTACTGCATCCAGGCTTGGGGCCCCCAGCACAAGAAAGACATGGAGCTGGGGAATGGGTCCAGAGGAGAGCCGCTAAGATGATCAGAGGGCTGGAGCATCTCTTCTATGAAGAAGTGTTGAGGAAACTGGGCTTGTTTAGCTTGGAAAAGAGAAGGCTCTGGGGAGACCTTATTGTGGCCTTCCAGTACTTGAAGGGAGTGAATAAACAGGACGGGGAATGGCTGTTTACACAGGTGGATAGTGATAGAAGAAGAGGGAATGGTTTTAAACTAACTGAGACAGAGGAGGTTTAGGTTAGATATTAGGAGGAAGTTTTTCACACAGAGGGTGGTTGCGCACTGGAACAGGTTGCCCATTCCTGCAGGCATTCAAGGCCAGGCTGGATGTGACAGCGGTCTAGTGGGTGGTGACCTTGCCTGTGGCAGGGGGTTTGAAACTAGATGATCATCATGGTCCTTTTCAACCCAGGCCAATCTATGATTCTATGATTCTGTGTATCTTGGATGAATCATTTGGGGAACAGTGATAAACTGACAGTGACTGAGTCCCACTGCAGATATTCCTAAAGCAACTTTCTATCAATGCTGAATCATGCCTATATCATAAATCATGAACAGAGTTGCTCATTAATTAAGTCCTTCTAATTCAACTTCATATCTGCTACCACAGTTAATAGCATTGTTGTAGTCATAGCACTATGTTCAACAAAACTGCTCTGTTAGTCTGCATAAATACTTGAGCAGAAAGAACAGAAATGACTTCTTGCTCTCACAGTCACATTTACAGGAATGTGGTAGAAAACACACACAATCTCAACAAATAAGGGTGGAAGCACAATAGAAGATTAATCAGTCCCCCCTTCCATCTGTGCTATAGGATTACAACACCTGTGTTAGTTTGGCTGCAGCAGCATCCCACCTCTTGATTTGACAGCTAAAATGAGAGACCTCACTAACATCAAGTAGTCAATCATTACCATACCAAGATATTGACTAATTGTACAGTAATTGTTTTTTTCTGTCATTATGTTGAAAAAAGTAATTTAATGCTATCCAACAAACTACTGAGGAGGTAGATGCCTGGTATCCTCTCCTCCAGAAGGGAATCCATACTTACAGTCTACAAGTTCAGATAAGGAGATATAAAGTTGCTGTTTTGAAAAAAATATATTACCATGGTGTTAAAATAAGTCAGTAAGATAAACTAGATGTGTCTGGAAAAGCACTTTGGAGGATGGAGGAAGCAGGGTAAGCAGGGAGTAAGAAGGGTACTGCATATTTGTGAGCATTGTATCCAGTAATGAGGCAGTTTTCAAGTTGGGCTTTTAGAAACCAAAAAGTGAGAAAAGGACTGACCATTCCTGCTTATCAGTTGCTTTGACTAGCACATAAGGTATGAAATTTCTCACTTGCATTTTTGTTCCTAGCACTGATAGCACTTCAGCTATGATCTTACAACACTGTGGGTATGAACAAATATAGCATGATTTATCTTTATCATTTCATTTCATTACTGTCATTTTGCAGGAAAAAGCATTGATAGAAGCCCTTTCCTCCAGTTCTATTATTTTCCTTCCAAAGATAGAAAATTATTATCTAAATTAAAACATCTCTGCATATGTCTCATTTTCACATCTTAAATATCAAAAGAGGGTAGAATATGTATGATGTGAATATTCTTCGTAACCTTGGTGATGATTTGTGTTAAAATAAGCTCTCCTTTCTTCTGCCTGCCTCCAGCCTTCTGACAGGCCTACTACGTTGCTGTTGAATGTTCATTTTTTTCTGGTAGTATAATGTCAACGCCAAAAATTTATTTCAGAAAATACAGTGCTGTGCATTAATGAATAGAAAGGCCTAACACCAAGGCTCAAACATACCTTGGTATCTATACATGACACCTTAAATTTTTTTTTTTTGCCATATATGGAATAGATATGTAACAAAATAATGTTCAATCTCATTTAGAATATCATTACCATTGCCACTATTGTTGTCACTACTATTTCAGAGATAGAAGCAAAAAGATATTTTGTGAAAATCAAAGAGCAATCAGTTTTAGAAATAGTATCAGAATTGAAGATTTTTCTCTTCTCAGTTACATCTTTTTCCATACCTTGTCCAACAGACTGGATTATTTAAGATACTTCAGAAATCATTGTTTAATGACTCTGGTAGAAAATCATAAACTTACTGACAGGCATTTGATGTGTTTTTTCACAGAAGCCTGCCATAGTATTATGGTTCATACTAACATTTGTCTTGCTGCTTTATTATGGAAATTCATTTTTGTTTTTTATTTTTTTTTTGTTCTGAAGATTGCAAATTGGCTTTTAGGATGCTTTCATCATGTATCTCAGTGTCCTGAGTGATAAAAGTCTGCTGGTCCCTCTCAAAGTAATGCCTCCTTTTTATTTCCATGTGAACTACAACAAAGAACACAATAACACCAACAGAGCAAATTATCAGCTACAAAACACCCATTGTCCACTGTATTCACATCCATTGAGTCCCTGACCCTGTACACATCACAAAACCCCACTCTGTAACATTTGAGGAACTCACGAAAATTAAGATTATAAATAGAAAACAAACTCAGATTACACGAGCTCATCTTAGCCACATCCTCCTAACTGCATCACATAGTTCCTAGAGGGTAAATTTATTATTGTTATCATTTGATTCCCATTTCAGATGCTTTGCATTTCCAAGTATTCAGCCTGGTGGAGCACTGGAGAACTTCCCTTGGAGCACAGGTATCTAAACATATTATTTCCTTGCTTGGAAATGACCCTTTCAGTGAGGCAAAATCTAGAGCCAGTGGAAACATGTCAGTGATGGCATATTCTCTGAGAAGTAGAAAGAGCAGATAGAAATAATTCCTTTGCAAATGCTACAGCACAAGCTTGTTTTTTTTTCTTTTTTCTTTTTTTTTTTTTTGTTTTGTTTTTTTCCTCTCTTCCTTTTCTCCCTTAACAACATGGAATTATTAAAAGCAGGGAAACCATTACAGAAAATTAGCTATTCAAAGACCAGGATGAGCTCAAGTTCTAAAATCTTCTACACGAAGGATGAGCAAGTGTGACAAGCCAGTCCTATATTAAACCAAGAGATAATCAGATTTCATTAAGTCAGACTGCGAGACAAATCATTGTCAAACTCTTTAAAGGTTAAGCTACATCTGCAAAAGCTGCAGAGGAATAGTGTTTTCTATTGAAGAAACATTAAGAAAAATTAAAAATGCAGGCACAGACAACTTAAGAAGGAAAGCCTTTTATGAAGGAGCACAGTTAGAGATCATAGATGAAAACTCTATTACTGTTTGAGAGAGCAAAGGGAAGCTGCATGTTTTCTTTTGCCTGAATGATATAAAAGCTGTGAACTGATAAAATTCTGTAATCACTTATTATTGACTAGCTCAAAAAGAAACCATATTTATTTTTATGCTGTCAAAACTTAAAGTAATTTGGTGTCTTTGTGAGTAGGGGTTAATGACATAATTTGATTTAAATGGCTTAGATTATTTAGTGACAACACCAACTCAACTAGCTCCTCTTTGTAGTGTTTCTCTGCCTCTTATACCATATAACTGAGGAAAAAAATCCCAGGGAAGGTGAACACTTTGAAACATCAATCATTTTGAACCATTAATGCATTCTTCATCCAACTGTCAGGGCTATAAAACTGTAACTGGATGCAAAATGGCTATTTTACTTTCCTTACAAATACTGAGATTGTGCAGTGTAACCTAAACAAATAATTTCACAGATTCCTTCAGCTTGTGAGATTCTGAAACCCCCTATATCTTGTTCTGGCCTTTTCTATATGCGATCTGTTCCCACAAAGTGAGCAGCTAAAGGAGACACCCCAGCTTCTTCCAGCTAAGTCTGTCATTAGGATTTTGTGGTGATAAATTTAAGACATCCCAAGCTTTAATCAACATTCCATTTTTAATCCCTTCAGCTAAATACCCCAAGCGTTAAACACCATTTCAAAGTCATGTGCTAGTCACTAAACTGCTCTTGAAAGCTGAATTACAGTATATGCTTTCGCAAATGCAACCAAATTAAATTTTATGGTGACAATAGCTAACATTTTATCTTATTTAAAGCCTGTTCACAGCAGTCATTCCTATCAAAAGTTTTGCTTCTAAAAAGTGAAAATGCTTGCAAAAGATTTCAAAGCACAATCTTAACAACACACTCAACAAAATACTGTTCATGTATTTTAGATTTTTTTTATCCATATGAGATATTTTTCTCACTCCTCATCTTTTCTTTTAAGCTAAAAAATGCAGCCATTTGTTTTAAAGTTTTTTTTGTTGTTGTTGTTGATCTTTTTTTCTAGAAAGCATTTTGAGGTGTAAATATAAATTATTTCCTTTACAGCCATTGTACATTAAAGTAAATTCTACTGCATTTGAAAACATGTCAGCTTTATTTTGTACTGGTATTCAGAATCCTCTCCTTTTGACCAATATTATATAAAGTTCCTCTGGGAAGATAATGTGTATGATTGCAGCCCTGCCTTGTTAAAATCCATGGCTTTTTATGCAGTCATGTTTTCACCCATGAATTATGCATGAAAAAAGTATCTCATTACATTTCATTTTCTTTACAGCAGCATCCCCCTTCTCGACATGCTCAGATTCCCATCAGCTGAGCTCTACTTACCCTGCAGCTTGGCTCCATCTTGATGCCTTCATAGCATTTTAGACAAAATGGGCGTGTTTAACTTGTCACCTCAAGCCTGGTATAAATTATTAACCAGAGCTTTGCACAGATTTGTGAGATAACCAGCCTGAACTGAGAGAAACTTCACAGGTTTGACTGTATATGTGTATTTGACAGACATTAATGGCAGTTTCCCTTATAGTAGTCCCAAACACAGGATTATTTAAAAATAAAAATAATAATAAAAAAAAAGATCCTAGTGTAAATATTCAATTTTTTCCTGAAATTTGCTTTTTTAAAGCTTTAGCAACATTTTTTTATCTTTAGCATACCTTATCAATGCCATGGAAATTATACTGTTTCCTATGACTTGAAGATAAAATTAATATAGAATCTTTATAATGTTCTGCTTACTTTTCAGCCTGGAAAACTCTCCCAGAGTTTATAAGTATTTAAATCACAAAATTTAACAACTTGGCCCATTCTCCTTCACATGGAACCAAGAAGGTGCTCCTTTATTATTTTTTTTTCCAGTAACTGGCATCACTAGAAGAGAATACTTGAACTTCCAGACTGTGAAACCATGGCCTGAGAGTTCCTGCTTTTGGCATGTACACATTGGAGGACACCCAGTACTTAATGATTTCCATCTGTAGTCAGTTGAAAGAACTAGTCAAGTTAGTGATTATGGAGAAATGCACGCATTACTTAAAGAAATTAAGCGCCTTCTGATTGTTCTTGGAAGCTGTATTTAACCACAAGATGTAACCATAAATCCTTGAAGTAAAACTTCCTCCCTTCCCCCCGACACTGGTCTCTCTCCAGGAATGAAGTACTCTGAAGTAACTGACTACCATGTAATGAAACAACGAAGACAAATAAAACTGAAGTAAAAGGGAGGGTCAAGGCACTGAAACTCTAAGTCACTTGAAGCAAAACCTTTTCCTTCCTCAAGTTTCAAGTATTTTATAACACTTCAACTAAGTACTGCATTCTGTAACCTTGATAACAGAGGTTCATGCTTTACTAGAGCAAATACAGAGGAAACACGTGTTTTGTCTGCAGGACTTCAGACAGCTGCATAAACAGGGAAGCTCTAGGGAAACCTTATTCATACCGGTGAGACCACACTTGAAGCACTATGTCCATTTCTGAGCTTCGTGGCATGAGAGACATGGACGTATTGAAGTGAGTCCAATGAAGGGCCATGAAGATGATGAGAAAAGGCTGAGGCCTGGGCTGGTTCAGCCTGGAGAAG
Source organism: Tragopan temminckii (assembly GCA_028571105.1). Taxonomy (NCBI): domain Eukaryota; kingdom Metazoa; phylum Chordata; class Aves; order Galliformes; family Phasianidae; genus Tragopan; species Tragopan temminckii. The sequence continues at coordinate 6,009 of JAOWBP010062842.1, forward strand.
ACTCAAGCCAGGGATCTGATCAGTGTCTACAAAACCTTGAAGAGAAGGTTCCAGGCTCTTTTGGCTGATGCCCAGCCACAAGACAAGAGGTAGCGGGTACAAACTAAAAACAGGAGACGCGGTCTGAATATGGGAAAACACTGCTGGATTGTAAAGAACATGAAGTACTAAGACAGTTTGTCCAGAGAAATAGTGGAGTCTCCCTTGGAGACATCCAAAGTCATCAGGACATGATCCTGGGCAACCTTCTCCAGGTGGCTCTGCTTGAGAATGGCTTAGACCAGATGGACCCAGGTCCCTTTCAACCTCAACATTTCTGTGCCTGTGCCACACTCTGCTTGAGTGGGGTTGCACTGATGGCACTGAAGTTGATCGTGCCCATTCTCACAGAGGAGACCCACATAGGACCCAACAGTCTGTGGCAGTCCCCAGCAGAGGCAGGAGCATTATGTATGCCTACACTGACTTTCCTACCAGTGCAGCACTCCAGAGCAGACTCCAGTCTTGCTGCAACTTCATCCCAGCTGACAGCACGCTGATACTGAGAACCAAGCACCCACCACAGCCTTTTTAGACGAAAGGTCAGCCATTAGAATTCCTTAGCAAGAAAGCTGACACTAAGCAATCAAATACTCCATTCACTATTCAGCTGTAACAGTGGAAACTAAAAGGGTCATAACAAAAAATGAAACCATTCGTGTTCTATAACCAAACAAACTATTGCAGTAAATATATCTGGGAATTTGAGGCATATACTCGTCGGAGTTCTTCAATTCTCTAATTATTTGATTACTTTATTATTATTACTTGTTTCATTTTGAGAAATACTATTTCCTAGTGTACAAATAATTTCTATTAATTTATAAAGATATAGTTCTGACAATAACATTAGCTTTTTTTCTAATTCAGAGACTTTCATTATTCAATATGAATGGTATCACTTATGACCTTTAGGGCCAGGGGTGCATATAAAAAACTGAGAGGAACAATAACAAACTAACATATACATCAAACCTCAACTGCTTAAATTTAGAAATAGAAACTAAAGGTCTTGGTATTTCGTATATGAAACCAATGCAAAGGCTGGCAAATGCATATGACAGGGATAAATAGGAAGTGCACAAGAAACTATGTATTAAGAGTTCACATTGACTTTTTTTTTCACTAGACAATTCTGTAATTTTGTGCAGCGTTATATTTTCTTATAAGCAATACACAGAGAATTTTGACGGTGTCTTTCACACACTTTGTATAAACAAGATTAAAATAACTGAGTGCTAATAACTGGCAGGGCAACATACCACATTTCTTTCTACTACTGTCTGGGCAGGTCTGTATGTTTTTAAGGAGTTTAGCCACTTCATATCAATCCCTGTAGAGTGCTGTGTAATTGACAAAATACTTTTACTCCAGTACCACATACAATGAATGAAAGAAATAATTTGAATATTTCAGAACATTATTTTTAATTATGGATTATTTTTGAGTACAAAAAACAATTATTTCAAATATGTTAAGTAGCTCAGACTGTTTAAAGGTGTTTCAAAAGAATGAAATGGAACTGAATAAAAAAATACTTATAATTTTTCTTTTAATTATGGAGAAAAATGTCATTTTTGATTTCATAGTCCTCATTACACGTTACATTCAAATCATAATGTCTAGAATTTTTTTGTATTTGACTTCATTTTCTGCTAATTAGTACTATGACCTATGACTGTGAATTTAAGAAAAAAAGATAAAAGTTAACCTACCTCAAACAAAAAATCTTTATTATTCATCTGTTCCTACAAGATTATAACAATAATCATAATTAATAATCACTTTCCAAGAGAGAAAAGATATGTTGTAGAGTCTGTGTGCTGGAAGAATCAAATCCAAACAGAACAGCTGCACTGAATTCTTCCCTCTTCCATACATGTGCTTCTTCTGGGCCAGTAAACCAGGGAGAGCACCCAGCAGGATCCTTCAGTGATACCATGCTGGTTCTGCCCTAAGACCAAGCTCTACTTCCTATAGGCTCAGCAGTGGACAATAATGTCAGAAATACCAGTGCAAATAGCTAATACTAAATACAGTATTTGCCTTTTGGAAGGCTTTGCCTCATGGAAGGCCATCTCTGATCACTAGCTGCGGGGATATTAAGTTACTTTCTTTCCACAAGACCAATAACCAGTACCCAAGTGAGATAACATTAAAAAGTACAAATATTTTTTCTCTCTCCAAGTATCTGAGAGAGCAGAGAAAAAGGCATTTTGAAATTCTACTAGCAGATTTCATTGTTTCTCTGCTAAGGTCTTTCAAAGTACTCACGGGAAAAAAAAATAGCTTTCAATAGTCACAATTGTGTTACGGTTGATGATGTTTTGTACTGCGAAATACAATTTGAGATACTTTGATGTATAAACTCATTTTATTCAATTATCCAATTAATTGCAAAATTCTAAATTTAGAATATGTTCACATTCCTTGTGGGTAAAACTTCAAAACTAGTGATGAAAAATACAACTAAATTATGTAAACAGTACACATATACATAGACAAGGAGTAAAACTGTAAAAAAAAGTTACAGTGCATATACATATACATATATAAATTATATATAGTATCCAGTACTATATATAGTTTAAATCCTATTCTGAGTACCTACATAAACCTGCAGTTTTCTTTCTAATTTGGCTTGTGATATTAAAATCATTAACAGTGTTTTTTTTTTGTTGTTTTTTGTTGTTTTTTTTTTGTTTCTTTTTTAATGGCAAATAATAATTTGCTTTCTCTTATTAAGACTGGATATTTACTTAATTTTTTATTTCGCTTTCCTTCTTCCTTTTATGTTTATTGCTATTCCTTCTTCAAAAATACAGCAACAATAAAAAAAAAAAAAAAGAAAACACCAAACTTGTTGGAGGCATTAAACATTAGAAGTCAATTCTGGTATCAAGCAAAGTACTGCTATTTTGAAAATAGGGTATGACTCAGAATTTAAAAGTAAACAGTCTGTCTAAGGAAAATATATATAAAAGAGAACAAACTTTATGCACATTACATTTGGCATACTTTACTTTTTCATAATTTCACATCTCTTCTTTTTTCTAGGCCTTTGACTTCATAACCTACATGAATGTTGTTATGAATTCTCAAGAATCTGCATTTACCCACATCCTACTGACCAGTACAGTCCTAGGTTGTCAGTTGAGGCTAATGTGGCTATGGTCATTTAGATAAGAAAGGGTTTTAGACATGTAACACCTTGCTGAAGATAGCTAAGGGGCTCATTAAAAAAAAAAAAAAAAAAAAAAAAAAAAAAAAAAAAAAAAAAAAAAAGTAAGAGAGATTTGACTTTATCAAGTGCCACATATAGACATATAGACATAGTTTTAAAAGTAATTTTAGAATGAGACTAATGACAAAATTTCCCAGGGTTCAAAAATTCAAAAAAGTGGGGAAGAAAACTGGATGAAAAGCATAAAAAATGTAACCATAAATAAAGAAATTCACGTTTAAATCTGATTTTAACTTGGCAAATTGCTCTGTAAATTTAGTAGAAATAATATTCACTCACTCACTAGAACCTTAATTTTTTTGCATTGGACTCAATTCCCCTTTACTCTATTGTCAATGCTTTAATAGCATAAGATGTTAAAATAAAACAAGGTCAGCTTCATTGAACCCAGCATCTTGGAATTTGGATGTTTACATGAATCCTTATGACCAAAAACTGATCTCTGGACAAGTGATAGAGATAAGACTCATCAGGACTTGCTAAACATTAGCAATTTTTTTTTAAATTATTATTATTTTATTCTATTTTATTTTTTCAGATATGAAATGGATTTGTAGATCTGACAGCATGGACATTATTTCCTTTAAACCTTTAGCAGGGAGCAAAAGAGAACTGACCTGTATAGAGCAGGCAGAGACAATCGAAAGAGTGGCAAGCATAGCATTATTTCTCTTAATTTCTCAGTATCCTAAGAAGCAACATTTTTGTTGCTCTTCACTGCTTTTATATGATAAGAGCCTTTCTTGAATTTGGTTGTTTCTGGAATCTTTTTCCACCTTAATACTTGCTTCTTGCCTTTTCAGATGTCTACTCAAGAGTCAGAAATAGAGAAATAGAAGGAAACACTGATTTGTCTTCCTAGCTCTGTCTATTCTGTATAGTAATGTCAATGCACACCCAGAGTTTTCTATTATTTTTTCTTGATGTATTTGCTGCTAGACAGTCCCTTATAGTTTAAGTCTCTGTGTATTTTAACATCTTTTGTTCTTCTCTTTTATAGATCCATCAGGTTGGTTTGCTTTTGTTTTTCCCCTGGTGCTTTCTTGAGTTGCTTTTCCTAGCAAACCTTTTCCAGTCACCAACAGCTTAAGAACATTTTTTGCTTTGTTGAAGCTTTTCCAGCTTTTTCACTTTGTTGGTTTTTTTGTTTGTTTCTTTGTTTGTTTGTTTTCTCCACAGCATCTCTATTTTTTTCTCTTCTTTCATGCATAGAGGGCTGTTACATTTTAAGAGACTCTCCAATCTCTTCCTGATCTTCTTTTGAGGAAAAGTAAAACCTACCAGGTTGAAAGGTGACTTTCAACTCAAGTAGGTGTTATGATCAACTTCTTCTGGCTTTGAAACATCATTTCCTGCAGCGATGGTCTGTCCAAGGTGAGATTCTTTTATTCTGTCCATTGCCATTTTAGATCTCAGATGATTCTTTTTTTCTCTAGATTGAATTTGAATTTTGTCTGGAGTAGCTTTGTGCTCAGAATTTCATACCTTGTTTAGGATATCTTTTTAATTGTCACATTAACCAAACATGTTATAGGTAGGAGATAATAATCATTATTTTTTTTCTGCAGAGGTTTCAGGTTTTATTCCCAATTCTTAAGACTTGGCACACAGGAAAACATGATTGATCCACTTGTAGTATGCAGCTGATTTAGCCATAGTTTGCCACACTTCACTGCTTGGCTGGTCATATAATTCTGTGAAGGAATTTTTCTAGTTTCTTCAGAATAGATACTAGCCCACTGAGAACTTTTCCTAAGACTGGTAAGAGGAAGATAACACAGAGTTCTGATACCATGTCTGACATCATTAAATGTAGCTAGTGGTGGGTAAATATGCCAGTAACTTCTGTACCATTTATCCTGACAAAAGCTCTGTTTTCAAGGAAAATGGGCTCATCATCACACCATTACAGCTTTTTTTGAAAAGATGTTATCTTTTCCAGGTGACTCTCTGATTCATTTTTGCAATGAGAAAAAAAGTTTGGAGGTGTGGTTTCTAATAGGAGAGGGTTTCTAATATGTAAACACAGATAGCAAAATAACAGCACAAACTAAAAAAATTGAACTATCTGTTGCTAGCTGAAGGACAAGCATGCTTACTTTTAACTGAGTTTATGTATGCATGTGTATATATTTGCATGCGTGACTTGCTTGTCTACAAGCAAGTCTTATTTCACAGAGCCTGTCCAGTTCTGTGGGTTTTTCATCTTGAGACAGGAAAGCCTACGCATCTACCTACGCACATATATTTTCACCGAGAACAGAATGTGTAGGGCACTCCATTTCAGATCTCAGAGCTATCTATTTTATCCCCTACCATTGCTCAGAACTTACAGTTCTGTTTTCAAGATTGCTCTGGTTTCCTAAAAAGAGGGGACTTACCTTCCCCAAATGACACCTGTGGCACTATCAATTTTTCTGATGGATTATAATAAGATGAGTGTGCTAACTGAACATACTCTGACATTAAAAAATTTCTGGATATAACTGGGTCATAGAATCTACAAGAGCATAGTGCATGAAAAGAAAACGTTGCAAACCTTGCATAAGACAAATGAACATAAGAAGTATCATTCTCTAAGGGATTCTGTTAATTGAATACATTTAAAATTTTCAGAAGCAGTTACAGCTGACACCTGCTGTTTTATAGACTGACGTAGTTAGAATCTATCTAGCTCCCTCCAGTAAGCTGAAGAAGCAAAACATCTAATTAAAACCAAAGCTGTAAAGGCGTTTAGTCAAATTGTTTAAAGTGCTCTTCTTGAGGATGTAAAATTGGCTGGTGTTTGGCCAGGCACAGATAGTTTATCAAAGCTAACAAGTACAATTGTGGAAGCTCAACAAAACTTGAATGTTTGAACAGACAAAGATTTTAAGAAACTTCATTTTTTGAAAAGCCTAGAAATCGATTAATACGGCACTTAGACTAACCTTGAAAGAGAAAAAGCTGTACTTTACCCACTGGAAGATTTAGATCTAAGGCACTGTTACAGCCCAGGGAATGAAAATGTGTGCAAAATAGATATAAATCTTTCAAGTTTATAATACCTTTTGGAAAAATACTAAATTCTGATATTTTAACTTTTCACATAATGTTTCTGGACTCTGCCTGCAAAATCCAAAAGCTGTCACTCAAATTAGCCAAAAGTAATGGCAATGCCAGTATACCAAAACCTTCTTTGATACCTTATTCTGAAAAAGGATAGCATTTCTTGAAAACTGCCATCATTGCCCTGATGTAGTAGCTCAATCTATTAGTAGTAGTATTTTCATGGCATCCTCAGTCCAAATTGCATTATATAGTAAGAAAAGTGTGAGAAAAGTGGCAGTTTCCTCCTCCAAGGAGTTATCATTTAAAGGTCCTATTCAGCACTTCTTACTGTAGAATATCACACACTGACTTCAGAGGGGGTTTGCCAAAGGAGGGAGTGAATAAGGAGTGCTGAATAGGACTCTACAAAGGCACAGCAGGTACAGCTGGTGCAATTCCATACAGACAAAGCAATGTACAATATAATGTAGACAGTTAAAGCAGTGCATTATGTATCATTATGAAAACCATCCATTTTACATATAATTTATAATATGAAAGTGGTTATCCTCCCTCCAAGTTTTGCTCCATTTTTTTAGAGTTTTATCAAACTATTATTGTATGATAAAGACCACTTAGTATGGAAATACTATGATAAAACTTTAAATTCAGTTGATGAAACAAACAGGTACCAGATCAACTCTTCTTTTTAAAAATGTAAAAGGTTTCTAATTTGTTGATTCCCTATAGTATGAGATGAAGGATTTTTTCAAAATCATTTTTATTTCTCATTAAATTCCAAAATCTTCTATTCATAAATTTCAAGGTATCTTACATGCATTAATGAAGGAAGCCTTACAGCATTATTGCGAGGAGGCTATTGTTCTCTTTGTAAAGAAAGAGAAATTCAGACAGAAAAGTAGCATTTCTTAAAGAGCTATACTTTTACTGATTATGGTACTTTAACAGCCCAGATAGATATTTGCACGGGCTGAACTGCATTGCTATTAGGCTTTTCTGAAACAGTTCATTTAGACCTTCAGTTAAATTACAGTGGCCTGAGACGTTGCCATGTCGGCAGAACATGTTGGTCATAAGTGTGCTCCTACCCCTGGCAAATTCAAGATAAAGTCATTTAACTTGACCTTGTTTGCATACAAGTTGGTAGTGGCCCCATGCAATCACATCAGCAGCATTAAGTATACCATTATATTTATAAGTACAACACTTGGGCTCCTGCTCTAGGAGGTATACAAAGAAAGAGTTTATGTGCTTGAATTTACTGGAGAGTGGAGACTGGAAGGCCTTGGCAACAATAAACAATATCAAGTGCATTATAAGATACAATAACACTTTTCGAATTATGCTTCAGAGTGAATTCCTGATATCCATAAATGCCCCCTAAATAGAAATGGATACATAGAAATATTATATTTTTATTAATGCTGTAGACAACAGGTGAATAAAAATGATCCTTATGCTGCTGCATCTCTTTTAGTAAGCCCTCAGATCACCACTTGATTAAGAAAAATACATAAAATATGCCACTGAGAAAAAGATCAGGAGATTTCTGATTTTAAGTATTACTATCATAAACTTAATTCCTGTGCTGTATGTTTGAGAGAACATTTTGGATTCAGAAATGGATGTTCTAGATTGGTTATCACAGTGTAGTATATTCACCATAACCACTGAGAATAAATGAAATTAATCTGAACATAGCTACAAAAAAAATTTATTATCCATACTTGCTTCTTGTTCCTAAAAATAATGTAGCAATAAATAAATAAATAAATAAATAAATAAAATTTAAAAATAAAATAAAATAAAATAAAATAAAATGGTTGAATGAGCCATCTGAGGAAGCAGAATACAGCATTAACTTGTACCACCAAGGAAAGATCTTCTGCAGACCAGTTCCAGAGTTCAGGAGGTCAGAGGACGTTACAGTTCTTTGGAAAAAGAGAGGTGGTGTATCTGAGTACCACAATTCTATATAAAAAAATTAATTTTGTTTTAGTCACTAAAAATGAGTAGCACTTCCTAGCATCTGAACTACACTGCGCAAAGAAACATGATTTACACAAACATTGAAACTTGCATTCACATATGCAGCATAAACAAAATGAGACAAATATTATTTTGTCTTTTTTTTTTTTATCACGTTTCTCTGCCTGCCCACATATGAGTCACATATTTTGCACAACCACAAAACAATTTTTGCTGTTTTCAGTGACAGCTCTTTGTGGAATTCTGGAAGGAAACCTCACTTAAAACATGTATTTGTTCCTAGTGGTTTATTTGCTCAATCTATATATATAGAAGAAATTCTGAAATTTACAGAACTGTCTACTTTCTGAAAAATAGCACAAAACCCCATCTTCTTCAGACTAATAATGTATGGCTTTCAATAGCAATGTAGCAAAAAAGCTACGTGGAATCTTTAAAAAATGAACTGTTCTGTCCCAGCATCTCATCTTGATTTTTAATATCCAGTTTTTCGGGATTTAAGAAGAGGATGGCACAGACACGCATATGTCTGTCATGCTAATAAAGCCTTAGTAGGTAGATGAGGCAATTTGTTTCTCTCTCTCTCTCTCTCTCTCTCTTTTTTTTTTTTTTTTTTTACCATAGAAGTAGAACATGAAAAGAAACCAAGCCAAAACAAGGTGACCGTGTCAGAAGTGTTATAAGTCTATGGCTTTCTTTGGTTATCTGTGAAAGGATAGCATGGGCTTTCTTATATTACCATCACCCTACTCCAGAGTGAAAGGTGAGTTAACTCCCCAAGCTTCTGTGACACTTGGTCCTTCAAAGACTTCTGAGAAATTAACCATTAGAACAAGGACATGGGTGCCCATTGCCTGGAATTGACAAAGATTACACACAACATACGCAATTTATGGTGTAGATCAAGTTTCTGAGGCTTAAAAAGTTGCAGTATTTTAGCTATTACATGATAATTGCATATGTGTTCATCCATCATATGTTACCCATTCAGCCTTTAGCTATAGTTTTCAAGTTTAATTACATTATCTTATATTTGTACCTGTTGAGAATGCAGGTATGGACAAAAGTTGAAGTTAACTGATAATCAAATTATATCTCCTAGTTTCTGGGTAGACAGTTTAGCCTGTGTATGAACTACAATCCCATAACAGGATGACTCCAAAGTCCACTGTCTAATAATTGAAAAACTTGTTCTTTTCCTATCATCAAATATTTTAAAAATGCGATTTGCCAAAACGTGTACAAGGGCTTGGATAAGCTGGGAAAAAAATAATAAAATTGCATTCTTCATTAGAAACTATTCTTCCAATCACTACTTGTCAAATATCTAGTTAAGAAAGGAAAAGAAAAAAAAAAAGTGTTTTAAAAAGTATCTTCAATCCAGAGAGTGATGGTGAACAGAAAGACATTAAAGACATGAAAATTAACAAGCAGAGAACATAAATGATAGAGTAACTATTTCAGACCAGTATGAATACCCCACTGTTTTGCAAATTAAAAACTGTAAAAACATAAGAAGAGATGCATAGAATAATGAATTAGACAAGTTTGCATTCAGTTTTTACAGCTGTTCACCCACTACACTTTTATTCTTCATAAAAATGAGGATGATCTACACACACACTATATATATATATATATGTAGGTTTGAAAGTGCTACTGAAATAGCTGCTCTCAGGAGACAGATTCTCAGTGGCATATCAGTGCAGCAGAGACTTCAGCGAGAACCTTTGTATCACTTGCTGCACATGCACACCAGAAAGCAGCAGCAAAGTGGACTCAGCAGGAGGGCCCTTTCTGCTTTCACAGCCCTGGGACTCCAACAAGGGAATGGCTAAGCTGCACAGAAGTCTTCATACTGTACATAGACAAGTATCTGCATCTAACATCTATCTTGTTTAAAAAATAAATCAGATTTCCTCATTTAATAGATATATTTGATTAGGGAAGCAATAACTATTTCTTACCTTATTAGTTAAATTTTAACTATAACTGGGACTGTTTCTGTCTGACTGATTCCTAGGGAATTTCAGAAGAAGTGTCAAATGAATGGTAGATAGTATGGCCTGGGCTGAGGTGAAGATCTCCTCGTATTTACATTGATCAAAATAAATTTCAGCAAGTGCTACAACATTTAGCTAAAGATAACTGACAATCTGGCATGCAATGTTTGAGTATTTTGAGACTTAAATGCTTAAAGTGTTCAAAAAAGATTATAAAAATATAATAATAATAATTTCTAAGCCAAAGCTTAAAACAAAAATCCATCAAGGCCATTAAATTTTAAACTTGACACTACTAAATTGCTTTAATGTCTTCAATAGCGTGCAGTTAGGAGGATAATGATGTATTTGGTGAGTGTTTCTACTTTTTGACATAAATTACTTTATTTGATTTTTTTTTTTCTTGCAGTTGGAAGAGGAAAGACATTATGCATTGTAAACACCATTACATGGCTGAATCAGAAGTTCCCAAACAAGAATTTGAGCAAATATGCTTTATCTAAAAGAATGTGTATCTTTTATTGGCACTTCATATGCCATCATTAGTGAATATCTTCTGAAGATGGTCTCAGTGAACTGTAATGCCACTGTGGGATGAAAACTGCTTCTGAATGTCACAATAAAGACTGACTCATCCTGTGTTTTTGGCCAGTAACAGCATCGAGCTTGTTGGGAAATTAAGACAAGATTTTACATCAGTCAGATAAACAATGTATGTAAGTAATAAAAATACTTACACCTGTCTCCAGATAATAGGCAAAGTTAAATTTGCAAGTATAGCTGTGGGACATTTTGTTTTATTCTGTTCGGTTGTTAAGCTTTTTAGTATGTTATATATATAATTATGTTTTAGTGCTTTTCTTAAAATTATCCCTAGGGCAGAAATGCTTTTGGGTTTAAAGGAAAATAAGACCATAAAGGATTCTATCTAGAAGGAAAAAAATACAAACAACAAAACAAGTGTATTTTCTTTGAGGCCAATCTTACAAACTCCTTTTTCCCACAGAAAATTCAGAGTTACTTTACTCCTGTGGTGTGTTATCTTCCCTGAAATTATGTTTTGGCCACTGTGTGAGTGTACGGAAATGTAACAAGTCTGTACACACGAAAAAATGGAAAAATGGAGAAAGTCAGAAAATGTGTTGTATAGATGCAGCTATTGTAGGATGAATTTTCCAGTGAGTGTTTTTTATTCTGCAATGAATTAACCCTTTCTCATCCCACTGGGCTCCTTCATCAACTTTCTGGGATCTTGAGTTCTGCATACTTGTCAAAGTTTTTCTATCGTTGGGACATTAAGCACTGACAGAGACAGCATGTCTGGCACAGTAAGGAGATGCAGCCAGCTACATAGCAGGGAGTGATACAGAAAAACAAACAAATAAACAAAAACAAATGAGAAAAAAATGAAAATAACACGTTTCTTCTCAGCACTGAGAAAATGACTTAACAGGAAGACAGGGTCAGCTGCAAAATCCCTTCAAGGCTTTCGTCAGCTTGGACAGGTCAACAATGAAGAGAGAAGTGGAAGGGCAAAGAGTGTTTGGGCATGCTTTGAAAGGGGAAAGACAGATGAAATGGATGTCAAGACAGTGTTGTCTTAAGATGCAGTAGGGGCTGAAAAGGGAAAATGGTATAATTACTTACCCAGTTCTCTGCCTATAAAACACTGTGACTTTTGACACAATATGATCTTTCAACTCTTGACTTATATGGAAAAAATAGCTTCAGAAAATATCTAAAATAAGCTTCTGACACAACTGCGTCACATCTGGCATTCCTCCACTTCTGGTGATCTTGGGCAGAGTCTTCTGTTGAAGACTGTGACTTACATCTGGCAGAGGGGGCAGGGAGTACACAGCTTTCCTTTATGTGAAATCCAGGCCCAGGGTCATGTTATATGCCACAAGATCAACCAGAGATGAACCTGGATATCTCTTCTCTGTTGAACCTGAATATCTCTTCTAAGTGTGCTGCATAGAAATCTCCTTAGTTTCCAAAATGATGTGGATAGGACATCTGAACTTTAATGCCTCTGAAACCTAAGGAAAGCTTTAAGTCTCTGAAATTATTCTCAAAAATAGAGTAGTTAGAAACTTATTTAGAAATCATAGAATCGTAGAATCATAGAATGGTTTGAGTTGGAAGGGACATTTAAGATCTAGTTCCAACCCCCTGCTATAGACAATGACACTTCCCACTAGACCAGGTTGCTCAGAGCCCCATCCAGCGTGGCATTGAATGCTTCCAGGGGGCATCCACAGCCTCCCTGGGCAACCTGTTCCAGTGTATCACTAAATGAATTTGAACACATTGTATATAGCCTAGTGAGTTGTATGTAGTGTAGAGACAATAACCTTTAAAAATCTACACTGTCTGTCCCGTTGTGAAAAAATTATAAATAAAAACATTCCATAGTGATTATTTTAAACAATATTTGCAACTCTGTAGAAGTTTAATTATTGTAAATTTAATGCAAGTCACTAGGCAGTTCATTCTCTTCCTCTGAACCCTTAAATGCCGATGTTTCCTCCTGCTTTTCCCTAGTATCAGAGCAATCTTCACAGTCCTGTGCAAATCAAAAACAGTTTACCCCTATCAGCCTCACACTCATCCTTCACTCATTTCTGTGCATCTTCACTGACTCATTTCAGTGGCTCATAATAAAAATAAAAAAGGAGGGACTTTCTTCCATTCCTCCCATGTCCTTCTCTATCCCATATCACACACTTCTTTTACACGTTCTTGATCCCAGCTAAACACCTCCATCAGGCTTTGTCATCCTTCCAATCTCCAGTTCCTCACCTAAAGCTTTGTTATAACTTTAATATACACAGATTTCCCTTGAAAAAGAACTCCCTCATTCTTCTGTCTTCCCTGAGAAGGGCTATGCAAGAGACCTTCTTTACAAACTACTGGTCTTTCCTGGTAGTAACACCATTCAGTCTGTCCATGTATGAACCTGTTAAAAATCTATTTGGAGTACACAGAGAGGATGAGAAAAGCACTGAGGGATAGTGTTAGTTACTACCCAGTTCTACACATAATTGCAAAGGAGTATGAAACTATTACGTTCAGAAGATAAGAACTGACAACTCTTTTTTTTTTTTTTCTTCTGAGTTTACAAGGTTGGTTTTTTTGTGTGTGTTTGTTTTTTAATTAATTAATTAGATGTGTTATTCAAAACTAAATGCCATGTTACAGGTATAACCAACTGCAGAAAGGCTTCTGAGTTGAACACAGGACCACAACAGGTTCAAATAATTAAACTTTCAATGACTAAAACCTACTCCAACAGCAATAAGACACACTGGAATGTGTTTACTTGGCTACTGACACACTTCTTGGGTGATTGAAGACACTTGACCCTTGGCCCTGTACCTCAAAGTGCAACTTAAGCAGGCACCAATAAGCCCTGTGGTAACTCGCTGCTCAATTGCCACTTGTCTCTGGTACCTACTATGTAAGCATTTCCACAAGGACAGAAGGGATATTTCCACTTTATCTAAGTGAACATAACAGAAATCAAGCAAGACAATGAGACACCAATACAACATCACGTTTTTGCATTCTGCAAAACTGCTCGGAAGTGTTTTCTGCAGAAGCTGAGTTTGTTTTAGTTATGGAGATACTCAGAAAACTAAGCTCTGTATCCTTATATGTATTCAGAATTCCTTTCCTGGAATTCATATAAGTGATTCAACTGTCTTTATTCGGTTTTCTTTGACAAAAAATTGTAGTTTGTGTAGTAGAAAATTGTAGTTTAAGTGTTTTTGAGGAAAAATAATGAATAAAAAAATGAAATTGTCAAAAACAACCCTCCTCCCCTGTAGAAATGCTGAGGTTTTTTGGGGAGGAGGAGGAAAAGACCAAGGCTGAGGAAGGAGAAGAAGGAAATCAAAAAGCTACACTGGGATGTATGAGAAGGTGGAGAGGAAGGGTGAAAATCCCTGTTGCTGAGTTCAGCAGTCTACAGATGCACAGAGAAGAAGAAAGCAAAAAACCAAGCAGGCTGTGTGGCTAGTCTGGGAACCCCTCAGAGTTCTGAAGGTTCAAACATCTACAGGAAATGGAAAAAAGTCAGAAAGTCAGGGAATTCGGTCAGGCATGATCTTAACAGAGTGATTTGAAAAGGACCCATCAGCATGAGCATGGTGTAGAGGATTTGTTCCTGTATGCGTTATAGCATGAAATGAATAGTCATAAGACTCTTATATACAAGCTCCACAGTCTTTCTCTGCCAGAGCTGTTCTGCACAAATGCAAAACCATAATTATAAAACAAAACCTTCTGTCCCCTTCTTAGCAAATAGATTTGATTTCCTTTGCCACTGAAGCTATGACCAGCTCTTCAAAAACTGCCTCATGCAGACTCTCATATTCAGTGCAGGGTCATGAGGCTTTCCCTGTGTTTTGAGAGAAAGGGGAGGATACAGCACTGAAACACTGGTCATTCAGGGAGGGAGTTTTGAAGTGAACTGAAGATGAGTTAGAAATCCAACTTTACACACTGTAAGCTCCAACTTCTCTACTGGAGCTAAAGTCCTGTATATTACCTCTGAAGATTTATCCATAACACAAAGCCGAAGCCCCAGGCCTGGTCTACGCTAAAAAGAGGTTGTTATGTGAATTATACTGGAACATTCTTTGAATTGAGAGGAACCTTACATAATCAAAAGACTCCTTTTTAATAGTTACTTCTGTATCAGTTTCCAAAAAGAATAAGAGATAATATTGCAAGGAAAATATCATAGCTGTGTCAGGCAAATTATTTTTTTCGTGCTCTGTCAGAGTTGAGTCAGTAAGACTTTTAAGTTTAGACTGGCACCAAAAGAGGCTAACCTCTGTGTCAGAGTATAAGAATTGCCTGTGCTGGTACCCCACCCCTGAAAGCGTCTGTTTTTTCCCCTTAATAAAAAGACTAGAAACTAAAAAGTCTGCTGCAGGGATTTAGAACCACCTTCCACATAGATAGTGATATCTCTCTTCTTGCAGATTATAATTTGTAAAAAGATATATTTTTAAGTGCTAAGAACTAAGTTAGGCTTGAGGACATGACAGACTTCAAAATTCAAAAGAATTGAATAAATCAAGAAACCTTGCTTACTTCTGTTTACGTTACAGGTAGAATGTCCCAACTGCCAGGTCCTGTACTTTGGCCATAACAACCCCAGGCAATGTTACAGGCTTGTGACAGAGTGACTAGAGGGCTGTGTGGATGAAATGTACCTGGGATTGTTGGTCGATGCTCGGCTAAGCATGAGCCAGTAATGTGCCCAAGTAGCCAGGAAGGTTAGTGGCATCCTGACTTGTACCAGGAATAATATTGCCAGCAGGAACGTGGAGGTGATCGTCCCCCTGTACTCAGCTCTGGTGAGGCTACAACTTGAGTACTGTGTTCAGTTTTGGGCTCCTCACTACAAGAAGGGCATTGAGGCCCTGCAGCATGTCCAGAGAAGGGCAAGAAAGCTGATGAGGGGTCCAGAGTGAAAGTCATATAAGGAGCAGCTGCGGGAACTGGGGTTGTTTAGTCTGGAGAAGAGGAGGCTCAGGGAAGACCTTATCACTTTCTACAATAGCTTGGAAGGAGGTTGTGGTGAGGTGGGGATCAGCCTCTTCTCCCAGGTTACAGCAATAGGACAAAAGATAATGGCCTCAAGTTGTGCTAGGGATGGTTCAAGTTGGATATTAGAAAGAATTTCTTCTCCGAAAAAGTAATCAGGTGCTGGAGTGGACTGCTGCCCAGGAAGATGGTGAATTCACCATCCCTGGAGCTGTTAAAGAGACATTTATATGTTGTACTAAGTGACATGGTTTAGTGGGGAATAATTGGTGATAGGTAAATTGTTGCACTAGATGATCTTGGAGGTCTTTCCTGCCTTGATGATTCTATGATTCTATTATTCTATCTGATATATGCTTGTACAAAATAAAAATTACATTTGTTCTCATTTAAATTTTAAGCTTTCTAATTTGTTACTTATTGGTAACATTAAGCTTGAAAGACGTTAAAAATTAAACAGTAAAGAGAAATTCAGTATTATTGCTTTTTATTTGCAAATGAACACTCAAGTCTTTAAGAATGCCGTCAGATTTCAATATGTATGAGAGATTCTACCGTTTTTATTGGAAACACTTACAAAGAATGGCTTACAATAGAAGGCAAAATGTTTGATCTTTAATATGAAAGCTCACTTACTGCTGTAACTGTGGTCTTATAAAACATGACTGAAAACAGACCTGGTTTAATATAATCACGTTTATTAATGCTTCTTACTCATGTAGCATTCTGTATGCAAGGATTTGGCATATTTTATAAGTATCAGTTAAACTTCACAACCAGGCTTCAATGCATGCAATACTGTGTTACTAAGCCCATTCTCTACAGGGATAAACTGAGATTCCTAGCCTACAGTAACTCTATGGTCTAAAGCACTGGGACATGATTGTCCATACAACAACAACAAAAAAAAAAGTATGCTTGGTAGAATGGTGTAGTGAAAATGCTAAGTCACGGCTTGAACCAGTGACTGAACACCTGGTAGGAAGGCAGGGCCAACCCAAGAAAGCTCAGGTGCATGCAAGGGATCCACCCCTTTCCAGACCTCATTTAAGAGTTGGCAATGGAGGTAAGTGTATCTTTCTGGAGATTACTGTATTCCTGAGGCCCTCTGAAGGGAAGCAGCTTCTTTCTGTTATTTCTGTGCCCACTGCTGTCATATTTGAGTGAATCCTTGTTTGCTGCATCCTGGGATCTTGCTGTTGTGCTATCGTTGTTTCACTTTCCATTGCATTACAAATGGCATTAGCTAACCATCCCTCTTTCAGATAATGCCAGGACAAATAAGTAGTTGAAATAGATCATGTCTAGACATCGTCACTCTATGCTGGGGATAAGAGAGTCTGACTGTATGGATTCCTGCTGTCTGGAAATTATCTCTAGCCAAATCCATGGGCAAGGTGGTGATGGGCTAATGGCTAATGAGATTATCTTAGAGGTCTTTTCCAATCTTAATGATTCTATGATTCTATAATGTTCCTAGCACATAGCACCATGCTGTTTATGGATTCTTGATCTGGCTTCTGTGGGAAGTACAACTCAATAAGGCGTTTACTAGCCCTGGTGAAGGGTTAAGGATCCTTTTCTGCTTTAACTTGTTCAGTGTTGTGTTCTCATGTTGCTCAACTGACAACTCCCTAGTAAGGCAGGTAGAAGTCACCAGCTTTTTGAAGAAGAACAGATGGTTAATATAGAAATATACTTAGCAGATTGGAAATAATAGTTGACTAATGAAAAGAGATATCTGGGTAGTCCTATGCATTGGAGTAGGGAACTAGTCAGCTCTGAGGTGTTCAAGTGCCTAGAGATCACTGATTTTGAGTTAAGGTAGCTAAAGTGGTGTGGCACCCAATGCAGTCAGCTGTAGTTTCTCAGTGCTGTGAGAGACATTGTATTTTATCATTCCAATAGGAACTGATTTTGTCACTAAAAATGGAGAAGAGAAAACAGGAATTGAAACAAGAAGTTGTTTGCTCACAGCTTTTAAGTAACTTTTGATACTGTCAGGCAAAGGAGGGAGGTGAAAATAAGGAACATAAAGAAAGGACAAGTAATGATGGCGGCTGCTAGGAAAATCTCAGGAGGTTTACCGTAGTACTGCTTTCCAAAAATATTTTCTGCTAGTTGGATTTTGTTCTCAAGCAATCAGATACCTTTGGAAATAGACCACTGTTTCCCCTGGGGTCTAAACTAAGTAGCTTGGTAGCTGAACTCACTTCAAGTCACATTTCAACATTAATGTAGCCACCTCTACATTGGAACTTGTCCTAGTCCCTCTGCAGAGCATCACGTAGAGTTAGAACCGTGTATTTGGCCCTACACATGCTTTGTGTCATATAAACTTGCTTAAAATCTATTCATTTTATTATTGTACTATTTCATAGATAAAATACTTCATGTATTATTTTATAAATAAACTATTTAATTATAAGTTTGTGCATTACAGAAGTTCAAAAGAGCAAACTTATGGAGGATGTTGAATAATGTTCAACTTCAGAATGTGTGACTGAGATGTGTTTTCAAATGAGACCCCTGCATCTGCCAGAATAATGAAAAATATAGTGAAAATAGTGAAAAATGTGGAGTCAGTTTCCTGTGCCATAGCTGTGAGCCCTAATGTACGTGCTCCCGTGGCTTTTTTGGCAGGCTGTGTTTTGCATAAGCATGGACGGAATTGAGCATTAGTTGTGGAAGATGTTCAAAAACAAAATATATTGTTATGGACCATCTTTATCTTTGTCCTGAACTAACCAGCTAGTGGAAACTTTGAAACAACTGAGGACGTGAGTAGAGAGACACTTACATACTCTTGAAGACTTCATAACCTGACCAAGATTAATTACAGTCAAGTTTGGATAGGAATCCAGTGGTTTGATTTGGTTTCTCTTTCTTTGTAATTTTATTTATTTCTTCCTAATTCTCAGCTTTTTTCTGACTTTCTCATAAATTCTTGTTTGCTTTTATTAATCTGTACCACAGTTACCTGGAATGTCCATGTATAGAACAAAAGTGATAATAGATACAGAGTGAAAGATATGCTATTGACTGTGTGGCAAAATCATTTCTTTGGAAGAGAATGAGAATTTACTTCCAAATTCTCATGTTTTTTTGTGCGCATCTACTCAGCTACAGAGTAAGCCCATCTGCAAAGCTTGAGATGCCAGCACTGTATCAGGCAGGTGCTGTAAGATATAGCACCATGAGAATGGATAATCTCTCTCTGGAATGGTATCAAAAGGAGGCAGTGAAAGGGAAAACTATAGAACCTGTTACCAGTGATTGAATCTGGATTTCCCTCCACTTCCTTCTGCTTTCTCTTCAGATTTTTTTCCTTTTTTTTTTTTTTTTAAGTTGTGAAATTAAGGCTTCTACTGGGCAAGTCTTTATGGTACAAGAAACTTGAATTTCTAACTGAAGACCACAGTGAGAGGTGAGGGCAAGATAAATTAATGGAGTATGAGAGTATGTGGGTGCACTGGCTACATCAACTCTAAAGTCAGTGCCCTTCCCAGTCCAGACAGTGCAGTTCACAGTTGGAGACAGGGGCGCAGAATAACTGAAAGCTCTGTTTTGTATTTGCTGAAGTCGTTAGAAATACCCACTGATTTCCATGCAATATCACCAATAGTAGGTGCCAGAAAATAAAGAGTCCAAGACTTCTTGCACTCAATCCATTGAATCCAGTATGGAATCAAACACAACAAAAATGTACATTCTTGGAAGTTAATGAGCTAGAAAAAGGCCAGTTGAGAGTGAAGTTTTTAATTATGAGGGCCGAGTGGGCAATTTCACTTTAAGCAGTTAGCTTCTCAGTAGGTCTAAGCAAATTAGAAAATATGGAAGTCCAGGGTTCTTGAGCCAAAACACAGGCCAGTCCTGTGAATGGCGAAGTTCTTTATATGTATCTATTACTGAAAAGAAAACACACAAATTATCACTTCATACTGTGACAATTACAAAGCAGCACTGGTAAAGTGCCACTGGACTGCTCTTTCTTGACTTATACATACACAAACACGAAGCTGGAGACAACCTCTCAGCAGGAGTCTTCACATTTCCCCTGCAACTACATCTAACTGCTCTGTGAAGGATTTAACCTAACGTGCAAAATATAAGTGCACTGGAGTCATGATCATTCTATTTCTGGTGTGATATAATTAAAAAAAAATAAAATTTTCACTCTTCAAAGACAAGTGAGTAATCACGTCTGAAAAGTTTGCATATACTGATGAGCTGATTTCACATTTTGTCACTAATCCACCCAGTCCGTTCTAATGAATCACTAAAAATTAAAGAATCAGGTGAACAGATAAAGGTCAAATGACAAAAACAATGCAAAGTCAGCATTCGGACAAATGACAGTCTTGTGAAGACCTTGGCATTGTTAAAAATATTATGCTTTTAATCAGAGGTTAATCTGCAATTTTATATCTTTTTTTTTTTTTTTTTAATTACCTAGAGAGAGATTCTTTCTGGACTATTAACTTTTTTAGTATTTAGATCACAACTCCTAAAGACTTAGCTATATTTTGACAGGTACTGACAAAGAGTGCCATGGAATTGTGACTCAATTGTCACCTTCGGCGTTTTCAAGCTGAAAAACTCAGGATGAATGCTAGGTACTAATTAGAACTGTTATGTTAGGAAAGCAAATACAATGGTGTCTAACATTAAACAAAGCACAATTCTCATCACAAATGGATTCTTTTGTGTGCGGGTTAGTCTAAAAAACCATTTTGCATGCTAATGAGGCACAAACAATAATTGCCAAAGTAACTAGTTTCACGCAATTACGAAAACCAGATAAAAAGACTATTGTTTGTTGTCTTATGATTTTTAATGCTAATTTTGCACTTGATAATTTGGAGATTTCATTTGTGTCACAGTGTGCAATTTGGGTTTTGTATGTGTGAAAGTGAAGGTTTGTAATGGGGAGTAAAGAGTATGAGGAAACAAGCCCAAATGTACAAAAGTAAAAGCAACAGTCACATTCAGGGAAGAGGCAGGACAATTGGAAAGAGAAAGAGAGAGAAAAAAAAATGGTGAAAAGAGGATATTTCCTCTGCAAGAGAGGGAAATCAGAGCTGAGAAGACAGAGGCTGGAAGAGCTGGGAGGTGCACAGACCAGCTAATGAACATCACCAAGCTGACACATCCTGTGGCTTGGAATGCATGACAAAGCCAGGAGTTGTGCACAATCTGAAGGAGTACAGAAAATTAGAGAGTAAAAAGTCAGATGGTTAAGTAGTTAAAAATAAAAAGTTTGGGGCTACGCTCTTCCCTGGAAGGATGTCTCATTACAGTCCATACAAACCATTTATGATCCTATGAAAGAAAGATTGAACCTCTTCTGTTTTAGTGTAGATACTGACTGCTCTGGCTGAAATTTTGCCTGCATTTCTGTGATTTGTCCTTTCATTCTACAGTCACTTGTCTGAAAATTAAGTGGAGAAAAACATACCATATGGCATTTTTTCCTTCTGATTCTGATTCCCAGCTTTTAGTTTGTTATTTTCTATTTGAATATTTCTTATTCTATTTGAATAAGATATTAAATACTTGAACAGGAAAGGGATTTTGCATTGCTTAGAGAAAATGTGCATTGCTTGGAATATTTTTGCTTCTCTCAGCCTAATATCTACCTTTGGAAGCAGAAATGCTGTTTTAAGGGCAGAATTTAGTGCATTTTGCTCTGAAATGCATTATATATAGTTACTGAGAGTGTACTACTCTTGACTTCCTTGTTTCTCTCAAGAAAATACATGTGTAAGGCCTGTACTAATCTGAAGTCCTACATAATGTGGTGTCTAATGTAGAGAGCATCACTCAAGTGATGGTCAGAATTCATTTTCCTTTTGTGACAGAGACTTTCCTTCCATTTACCATGTTGTTAAGCATTTCTGCAGATATACCCCTGTCTCCCTTCTCTTTCCTTGTGTGTTATGCTACTAGTACTGGAACAGGAAATAAATTTAAAATCAATACGTGTTGGCAATGTTAGATATTGTAATGTGGTTGTGTTGTTTGTTTTTTTTTTTTTTTAAATCACATTAATCTCATCATAACTAGCAAAGCTCTGCACTGTCACCCTTTCATCCTCTATATTCTTTTTTCCTGTTGCCAGCTTTCTGAATGTATTTTCCATAATAATAATATATCCTTTTGCTGTTGTTGATCTCTTCGGGATATTACCACACACACATACTGAGAGCCTTTCTGTTTTTGTTTATAGTTTTTACTTGGAAAAATCATGAAGTCTCCATGTTTTCCTGCTAATCTGCAGCATTTCAGAAATATTGCTACTTGAATAATTGATTCATGGTTGTCACAACGTGGGGGTGACATTGTACCTTCTTACTCCTCTCCCCTACCCACTAGTGCATGTTTAACCTTCTTTTCTTATTCTTTGTTGACAAAAGACCATTTAGGTTTGGTCAGCATTCAACTCTACCCATGCAAACTAACTGCTAAACTAAGACAGAAGAATCCTTATTAGGAAACTTTACCTTAGGTTGTGTTGATATTGTTGATTAATCTAGTATAAACACCATAATAATTGAGAAATATATAATCAAAGTTGTATTTAATTGGCATTGTACACTAGCTATATAAAGACTATTTAATTCTCTAGACAATTAATTAAATCTGTTTATATGGAGACACATTTGAGAGAAAAGCAAGAAGTTTATATAATAAGAAGTAATAGCTATGCATGAAAAAAAATACACATTTTCATCTAGTTTGAAAGGCACATTTAATATAATACTCAAAGTCTAATTGGTCCACTAGAGTGGAGGATTAAATACTAATTATGATTTGCCATTTTTCTGTTGTTTTATGATGATTTTGAAATATGCATTTTCTTCTTCTCTTTTTCTTGCTAGCTTTCCTTATGCACACATGCATCTAGGTAAAAGCTTTATTCAGCCAAAATATAGGGAAGTTGAGTCTAATGCTTCATATTTCTGTTGGTGGCATAAGTAGATAAGAGAGAGACTACTTAATAGAAGATCTAGGAGAAATGCTGCTTGAAATGAGGATATTTTGGACATTGTGTATAATACCTCGCTAAATTGGACATTTATATGCAACCATGATCAAGCTTAATAAATGTGAGAGATATAAGGAACCTCAGATTTTTTAAAAAGATGTTCTAAGACGAATTAAAATAGATTTAATGCATTATTTCTTTTAGGTTGTGGTATAATTATAAATAAAAGGAGACAATGCTGAAATATTCTCAGAAAGTAATTTATTGGAATGATCTAAAAAAAAAACGAAATCTGAAAAAAAAAATAAATAAATGAAATGAACATGCAGTGTCAAATAGCAGAGGAGAGAGGGTATTAGTGAGGAATTACCTAAGGTAACAGATGTAGAAATAAAGAGAAGAGTAGCAACTTGTTTTGCTAGAAATTTAGCTTGTGATCTTGGGCAAATCACTTTCTATCTACATGCCTTCATTTCCCCATTCAACCAGACTGAAGAAGAGCTAGAGATGTACTGAGTGTGTTCAAGATCTATTGCATTTGGCAGCATAAGAGAACTGCCAGTCAGCATGCCCCCAGATGAACCCAGTGTTTTGCAAAGTCCATGCATACTCCCATAGAAATGTGATCTGTGCTGAAGTTATCACTGTTTCATATTAGCTATTTCAGGTATCTGCTCACCCTGTGGAAGTGACATTAGGTAGAATGACAACATCTAAACTGCAGTTGCACCATCCACTAGCACAAAAGAAGCCAAATGCTCCTCTTCCATCTTCCCTCCTTTACAAAGCCATATACTGCTTGGCACTTAAGTTTTTCCAGTACTTTCAAAATCTTTGTCTGAGAAATGCTAGAATTGAAGGATAGATGTGTAATTTACCATGCCAGAAGCCAAATCCAGATGCAGATATCAAATCCGAGTAAATAGACATTGATATGTAGGAAACTCTCAACTCTATTCCAGGAAACACTACATGAGCGACTAGATGGGAATCATCTGGCAGCACATAAATCAGCACTCAAGTGACTGGGATCCTTCTAGGGGCCTGGTGTTACTGCTTTTCATCTGACCAACATCAGTGAAAATAATATGTGACAGGGAAGGGGTTAACATTGAGAGGACATGGGCTGGTAGTCCTTGTTGATGCTACAGCTACCATCACACTACAAGGTGACAGCAGTCATGCTCGGACTCACATCTGAAAGGCACATGAAATTATTTACAGATATTAATCACTGCAGACCTACTGATGATACCCGCACCTCTTTCTACCTCATTGTCATGTGTCATTTCCATTACCCACCAATTTCACCTCGTTCCTTTATCTTTCCTTTTGCTGAGGTGGAATCAGGTTTCCTGGCCCAGAGGCTGTTGCCAAGAGAAGTTTGTCAGATTGCCTTTGTATTTCAATAGCTTCCTCTTTTTTTTTTTTTTTTTTTTTCATTTCTTCTGCCTGATCTAATCATCATAGGGCAATAAGGACAAGAAGCTTCTTCAAAACATGAATGGTTTCATCAAGATATTTTGTCCAGGAGATGCTATAAAACTACTGCACGTTTTTCTTTCCTCTTCAATAAATGAGCATATCACTTCACTCTGTGTCCAGTCATCACCAGCCTAAGGGGCTGCCATCATAATTTTAACTTCTCAACTGGCCTTCTAGTCAGTATCTCAATACACTGTATGTCCAAGATGACTCACACTACTGTTTTATTTATGATGCAATCAAAGGCTGTAGGAGTGAGCAGTTACTGCTTTCCTATTGCATACAACCACCTTTTTTTTTTTTATCGCTATATTATAAAGATTTGAAAGTCTCAATTTTTTTCTCTTCCTCATTTTTTGTCCTCTCAGAAAGAGCAGCAGGGGTTGGCTAGAGTGAGTTGAATGCTAGTTTCTTATTTATCTACATTTACAGTATGTCTTTCCAAGTCTGTTAGTTGAAAACTCGCTAGAAATCCTTTAACAAAGTACTTTATTTCAAATCTCCGTTGTTTGGTAGCTCTGGCAACGATGACCACTTCTTATAGAAGAGTAAAGAAGCATCCACCTACAGACTTCACTAAAACAAAAAGCCAGAAAAAAGATTTCTTATTTCAGCAGTATCACTGACTCACAGTGATCCCAGAAATTTTCTTTTTTTACTGCGGAAGGACAGCTTCAGCAGCTATGAATGCTTCGATGACAAGCTATCAAGTCAGCAGTCTATTTTATACCCAAAACATAATGCAGATCTTACCATTATTCTCAATTAATATTTGTTTATGGGATATTCCAGTAAGTGACAAATGCTTTTTAGTCATCAATGAAAATCAAATGCCAGATCTAAGATGCTTACAGTTTTAAAACAGTGAAATACAACAGGAGGAAGAGAAAGGAAACAACAGCTTACAATTTATACACAGCTCAGTAGGAGCAGCACAGCAGAGAAACAGAGATGTAAATAGAGGTATGTGAAGGCTTGTCCATTTTTGGAATTATTTTCCACTGCAGTCACAAATTTTGTAGTCAATAGCACCAGAAACCATCACAAGACACTGGATTTAGCATCAAAATTACCTGCCTGGTAGCAGAAATGTGTCTCTCAACCTGCAGTGCATTAGCTGACTTCATACTGTAATTGTAATGAATCTCTTATTGGACTCTTGCTTCCCTGGACAATGCCATATTGTAAGGACTAAATACATCATCAGTGAGTCTCATTCTCATGTATTACACTAATACATCATTGGAATGACAACTGCTTCTGATGATATATTAATGTAATACATCAGTGGTGTGGAGATCCTATGGGGTATTACTCAAGAACAGGGGCCATCTAAAGAAAACAGACCAGAGTCAAATTCAGTTTAATTACTGAATGAAAGGCTATCAGGACTGAGGTTACATGTAATGCTAACATTCTTACATCATCCATGAGATTAATTTGCAACCTCATTACATATTAACCTTGCAATTTTAGATAGTAATTGTGGGATTTGGATTTGTCTGCTGACGTGAGTAATTCACAAACCATAACCTCCCCAATATTTTATAGTGATACATGAATAATGCAGCTATCTTATTTTTATTCTGTCAATCGTACATTCCAGGATAGTTAAACAACACATTAAATGTGCAGCTTAGAACCAGATTTAGGAAAAAACACACTCTGTTTGAAACTCTTTGTTTGTAGTCACTGGGCACCATATAGACATTTGTACATGCACAGCGCATTCAAAAGCAAGAGACAACTGGTATTTGCTTTTGCAGTCAATTATACAGCACATTTTCATGTATGATTTGTTGCAAAGTGATCATAAACCATGCACAATTTTGATATCCCCCCTCCATTTCATTGTTTTGTTGTTGATGGTTTGTTTTGGGTTTTCTTGTGTGTTTTTTTTTTTTTTGTTTTGTTTTTGTGAGTGTATTGTTATGTTTTTATTGTTCTTGTTTTGATTTAGTTCACTGTATTTTTTCCTGTTCCTTTTTGGTAGGAGGTATGGGATTTTTTTAGAATTCCTCAGGGATTTAAATGCTACATTCTCCTATTCTGTAAGTTAGGTTCTGAGTTGCATCCTGAAATGCTTTTAACAAAAGGACTTTCATAGCAATATTGTAGTGCTCACTGACATGAAATACATCGAAAGTCATCTTCCCTTGGCCCTGTTTCTCCCTAATTTTCATGCTGCTATTATAAGTTATCCAGAAAATTCACCTATATATTATGAATCAAATTGGCCCCAAAGGTGATACGATTTAAACTAGAGCTTTCGGTATTCTTTCATTTCATGTTTATTAAAATTGTAACCAAATGCTGTAAAAATTATCAGAGTACAGCATACGGCATTAAGGCAAAAAGACAAAGTATATTCTATTTTATAAACATCTTACTGTGTCTAATACTTACACTATACTTATTTTTGAATAGTCTGTTTTGTTTAATAAGCATTTATCTATTGTTAATGTCTTTGGAGAATTCATCTTGGGGTTTATACTGAAGATAAATGCAGGCGTGTGAGGGTTTATGAAAAATGTCTCAGCAAGTGACAGGAAGCCTGATATGAGTTACCACAGTCCGCTTCACATGTGGGGCAATCCACTACTTGTCTTGCATTTATTATATTTTCTTGCTAGGCATTTTCTTTTTCTTTTTTTGAGACCCTTTGATACTATATACTTTTAAATACCAAACATCAACAATAAATCTGAAAAGAATGCATGATGTGGATAAAGAGACAAAACCACTGATGTAAAATGTAGCTACAATAAAATAAAGAAGAAGACAGATTTTATTTTATTTTTTTAATGGTGTGTGCATGAGGAAAGGGAATCAGAATTTAAAAGGAATTAACAGAACAACACCTGTATGTCCCAAAGATACGATGTCCTCTTAGCTCACCAGGGTGATGCACATATTATTTAGAAAACCATTCAAAGCCACAGTCAGAAATTCTCCCAAGAATAAATGGAATTCTCACAAAACAAAGTGTCATTGTCTTGCGAGGAAAGCAAACTGTGTGCATAGAGGTATGTATCTAATCTTACCTAATCTTTTGTGCCTTATTCCTGGGACGATAATAAATAATGTATTTTGAGTGTGGGGAGAGGTTATGGAAGTCGGGTAAATCACTGACAACCCCATGTGACCTATCAGCCAGGTTCCCAAGATAGGTTTCTTTCGGTTATTTTCTAATTAGCAACAACTTCTCCTTTCCTCTGTCATGTGTTTTCTCCTGCCCACGGTCTGAACCGAAGGCAGATCTGTTACAAACTCTATTGTAGAATCTTCAGGATGTCAGTAGTAGCTGGAATTAAATTAGATTTCAACTCTCGCAAATTAATGAGTAACCTTGAGGTGTTTGAATGTATCTGGTATGTCAATATCGTAATGTGCAACAGAAAAAGGGTGAACTTTGCTCATACACCATGTGGAGGCTTTCCCCTGTGAGTTTTATATGGTGAATTATTTACTGGTTATTGAATTAATCAGACCATTTTTACTTTTTGTCACTTTTAAAATCTGATATTTAAAATCAGCTTATGCACATAATTGAATGGACATCACGTACACACCTTCTCCTCAGTGAGCCGCTCTTGCTTGTTTAATACAGGAACTGAAAAATGAAATAAAAGCACATTTTCCCCTCAGCATCAGCAGGACAGCCCAGCAAGAAAGCGCTGTGCTGCAGACACCTTGTGCCACGAAGGAGTGTGAGAGGGAAAGGGAGATGGGCTGGAGTGCATCAGTCTGCCTGCACTCAGGGGCTGAATGAATTTGAAACATGACCAAGCCTGAATGGAATAGTGGTCAGAAAGCCAGGAACAATTACTTCAGATTACGAAATGCTTGAGTGATTTACTTCACAGGACAACTGCACAGTCTCCTTGTGCTGAAGGACTATCAATACTATATTTGGACAAAATTTGATGAGAGGAACTGAGAATGGGGGGGGGGAGAGAGGGGGCAGAGGGATTCGTGTTGTGTGAGATGAAAGCAGCAAAGTATTTGAATAGAAATGTGTTTCAGTAACCAAAATGCCTGCCCAATATCATTTTGTTTCAGAAAGTCTGATTAGTTAACATATTCCATCACCTTGGGAAGAAAGCTGAGGTAAGCGGCTTAATTTATAGATGGATGGAACAAACTTATTTAAAAATTCTCACTACGTTATCATGAATCATGTAGGCCTATTAAACTAATTGCTAAGTAAATTTAAGCAGTATTACAGTAGATTTCGGTGAATTTATCATCAATCTAAAGAGATCTTTGGTGGTCTCATGCTGCCCCCCACAGATATGTCTCAGAACATTCATTATGCCATAATTACAAAGTCTCTTTGAAGAGGCTAAAAATCCCAAGACTCCTCTCATCAATTATTTTCACCTGTTAATTCATTTTGTGTGAGGTAATAACCTCAGCATAATAACAAATGTGCAAGTACTCCGATTTTGCAATTAAAAGCAGCAGGGCTCCTATTTTGATCATACAGACTGTGACATCCATCATAGAAAACAATTTGGGCCTAGCGGGATGACAGATGCCACACTGATGGCTCTACTAACTAACTGCCTGTCCTGGAAAAAAATGGTCCCGCTTCAGCCTGCAGCTGCAAGCTATCTGATAGCTCTGCCCAGGCGACGAGGAAAGCCCGCAGTGACTAAATTACTGAAAGGTAATTTTGCTTCGCAAAATGAGGATTTGGGACCCATCTACGCACGCATTCCAGTGGCTGGTGTAATTTGGAAACAAATAGTCCTTTTCATTTGAAAATGACTGGAATCGCTGCCAGTGTTCAGCGAGTATTGTTTCTCAGCCTTTTACATGAGGAATATGGCATAATACTCATTATTTCTCCCCTTTCACATCTTATTAGACACAGAAGGCAAGGTGGTTATCTCTGCTTTCTTTAGCTAAATCTGCACAAGTAGGATTTCTTCCAACCCCTGGACTGGTGCCTAAATAATAGAAGAGCGCTCATTTTATCCTTTCAGTTCGTATCAAGTCTGAGTGAGCCCTGTCTGGGGAATGATCCCGCTCCTGCCACCCAGCCTTAAAGTGATATGCCTGCATCCCAAACCCTGATAAAAACAATGGAGCAAAATGCAAGCACAGGCAGCTCATTAGCCTTGGGACTGAGTAACCAA
>JAOWBP010062864.1:1650-80769 GCA_028571105.1 Tragopan temminckii
ATTTTGAAAAGTAGTAGCGATTTATTGATAATTTCGGTTTTTTATTGTTTTTTCTGTCTTAAGCTCCGCCCTCATCGTAAATCTTAAAGCCAATAGTAACGGCTGTTTACATTTAAAAAAAATCTGGATAAAATCCAAATTCTAAAAAAAACAACACTTAAGCTCCACCTATCGATTGTTTTAAGCTCCGCCTCCAATAATATAAAATTGTGGCCATTTTTATAAAAAAAAATATTCAAATGAATTTTTTTCTTTTGGTAAGTGGTGGTGGTCTTGTTTTATGTGTTTTTTTTTTGGTAGGCGTGTCCTAC
The DNA here is from genome assembly GCA_028571105.1 of Tragopan temminckii. Classification (NCBI taxonomy): domain Eukaryota; kingdom Metazoa; phylum Chordata; class Aves; order Galliformes; family Phasianidae; genus Tragopan; species Tragopan temminckii. Next base: position 1,962 of record JAOWBP010062864.1, read on the forward strand.
GCATAGGAATATTCATATTGGTGGGTGTGTCCGTAGATTTCTCAAAATTTTTATTGGACGACGGAGACTTGTTTTGTTTGAATTGATGTTGTTATGTTGTTCTCGTTGTCGTCATCGGTTTTTCGTAAAACGAATCGACAATCGAGCACACAGCAATCTAGCTAGCAAGACAAGACAATTTTTTGCTTGAATCAGCACAATTTCACATACAAAAACCAAACAACAAAAAAAACAAGAATAAGAAAAATTATAGTGAAGACTCAAGTTAGCTATAATAAGAAGACAACATGATGAAACTAGAAGAATATGACCGAAGGGGAAGACAGCAAGACACAGTGAAACACAGCTATAGAGCACAATTTAATATGACATAACACGCGTTAATTTTCCAACGTTTTTTGCTTGTTTTTTAGGCTTTTTGTTAGGTTTGTTTGGCTTTGTTTTACTGCTGCTGCTGGTGAAAAAAGAAGAAGCCGGGGGAAAATTGACGAGATTTTTTTGCCAAAAGTTTTCCACTTTGTGTGTGTGTGGAATTTGATTAGAGCTGAATGCTGATGCTGTTTGGTGATGCGGCCCAAACTGAACAACCAGAACAAAAAAAACCAAAATAACAAGCACAAGAAAAATGATCTCGATGAGAGATGTTAGCTTAAAACTCAAACAGCATGAGAAGATTCTTCTTATTGGTTGAAAAATAGAAGAGATTTAAATTTCACCCCAATTGAAATTAAATCAACCAATAGAGAATAATGGGCGGAGCTTATGTCGTGTGCAATACAAGCCATTTAAAACCAACAGAAATTCTAGACGTGTTTTTTGTGGTTGTTTATTGGACAAATCAAATCAATGAAAATCTAGTTTGAAAGCTGAGAAAAACAACAACAACAAGAATATTCTGAAAAAAGTTTTCAAGAATTCTACGTGCTGCACGAAAATTGAATCGAAAAAAGGAAGTAGGCGTGGCTTATAAGTTAATATTTGTTCTGATTGGTCAAAATTGTCAACTAGACATTTTTCAAATGAATTTTGATTGGATTATTTTTGTTTTGTTGTTTCTGGAATCATTTCACAACCAATCATTTTTGTTTTTTTAATTGGATCTAGCTTTAAGCTCCGCCTTCTTCAATTAGCCAATGGCATTTGTTCTTGGAAACAATGGGCCTAACTATTAAGAAAAAAGCTTGCGAGATTAATCTTTTTTTTTCTGGAATTTTTTGTGTTTCATCTTATTTATTTATGAATGTGTTTTGTGTGTGTGAATGCGCGGCCGGTTTGCGCGGAGAAGTATTTAGTTGTTTTCTCGTGATTTGATTTGATTTCATCGTTATTTTCGTGTCTTTTAATTAGTGATGTGCAGTGTGTGGATGCGGCATAAGCTTATCTCTTTGGGTCGTATCATCATTGTTCTCTTTGTCTGTTTTTTTGTTGGGATGTTGTTAATTAAGCCAACTCATCAAAAAAAAAAGAAGAAAAGAACTAAAAATCTCAACAACGAACTTTGTGTAAGCTTGGCTTGTAACCTCGCTAGCTCTCTCTCACTGTGAGCATTGTATTCTAGCTCACATCCCGAATTTGACGTTTGGTTTTAGGTTGGTTGGTTGTGTGTTTTTGATGATGCTGGCATAAGCGAACACTACCAAACCATCACAAACCATCTTGTAACAAAACGGTTTCTTTTTCTTATTTTTTTTTTCTTTGCGAAATTCAGTAGTTCTTTTGGAGAGTTCGGTTCGTTGATCGTTGTTTCGATGTTGATGTTGATGATGATCATCAAAAAACATGAAACCATCATTGTGGTGCATGATCATCATCATCATCATCATCATCCATATGATCATCCATCATTGTCAAACACCAAACATACCAAGAATAATGTCAAACTTTTATTTAAAAACACACGAGGCACATTTCTTGTTGAGGAGAAAATATTTTCGTAAAAAGAAGAAATGTTCACCCTCAACTACTTAGAATGGGCCCCGGGGGTGGTGAATGTTGTGAATGGTGCTGCGATAACCAGCACAGCAAAAAAAGGTGAATAAAAGGTTAAAACATTTGCTTGAATACGTCAGATGATGGTTGGTTTATTTAAATCTCTTTGGGTTAAAAGGGTTTATTTATTATTGTTTGATATAGCCGTTGGGTTAACCCTTTTTTTCATCATTTTGGCAATGTGTTTGGCGGTTTTTCATGATGATGAACATGAACAAGAAGAAGTCATTGAATGGAAAATTGCGTAAAGCATCACCAAGCAAGCAACCAGCCAACAACAATGGGTAATCATAATCATGAAAGCGCATTCATCAGCTGAAGAAGAAGCTGCTTTCTCAAACAGATTATCAAAGTCAATGAACACAATGAACAGGAATGTAACGAACAACATAACTCTCTTTGTGGAACACGTGCAAACACGTGTTATTTATCATAGTTTTGTCTTTTGTTTCATTGTTCTTGAATACGTGTTAATTATTGATGATGCTCGTGCTTCAAATTTTCGAATGAATCCTTTTAGAATGAATCGAATGAATCCTTTCGTTCCTTAAAAAAGTGCTTAATGAATTGTTTGCTTGTTAATTTTTTTGTTTTTTTGTTATTTTTACGGGAATAAAGTCATAAAAAATGAATGAATAATAGAGCTAGCTAGCTAGAGAGAAAAATGTGCAAAATCATCTTTCAAGATCGTGAGAAAAAACTTTTTTGTATTTTAATGTAATCGTGATTTGTTATAATGTTAGTTAATGAACGGATTTCAGCGCCATCTACTGGCGTCAGGAAAGGTGATAATTATTCTACATTATAATAGAACTTTGAAACGGAATCGAACCGAATCGAATGGTTTTTTTGTTGTTTTAGTATTAAAGTGATTGATTGAAATGGAATTGATTGATTGTGAAATAATCTTAATAATCGATTGGTTGATTGATGGCCAATTCTGCCAATCAACAAATGCCAGTTAATTTAGCATTGCGTGCCGGAATCATCCAGCCATGATGAATCAATACAAAATGATGACTGCTCATCTTCATCCACCAAACCAGATGAAATTTGCCTTCAAGCTACAAAACGAGGTTGACATTTTTTGTTGTTTAGTTCGATGATTAGCATTCAGACATTCAGCCATTCTTTTTTCGGTTGACAAGGGTCGTTTGCTTGTTTGATGATTGCTGCTTAGGGGGATGCTGTGATAGGGGGTAAGTAGGTAGGTTTATGGTAGGTTTATGGGGGGTAGGTTATGGGGGTGGTCAACACACACAAACCAAACGAACCATTTAAATTTTGTCAGACTTGTTTTCTTATTTGGCAAACATTTAAGGTGTTGTCATCATAAACATATTTATTATTCATCAAACACGACAAATGATGATGAATGAATGATTGACGAATCATGACGAATCAAATGGTGGCTGACAAACGGAGGTCGACCCTCTCTCTCCATCAACGGGGGTTAATTATTCAATGCACTTGCTGATGCTAAAATATATGAACAAAAAACCTGAAATTGTCTGGAAATTGGTTCCTCACTTTGTGGTTTGCAAGTTTCTTAAACAGAGGGTATTTACAAATACACTTCCCGACCAAACACCATAACAGATTCGTAAATGGTAAATTTAACCAAAAGGTTTTTAGTGAATTATGATGATTTGTAACTTGTTTTTCCGAAGACAAAAAAATAGGAACAAACAAACTTGTAAACGGAAATGGATTGAGAGTGGACATTGGACATTTATGATTGGACAATTGTTTAACACAAATAAGCTCCGCCTCTTTTTCTGGTCTGATTTTGATTGATTGATTGATTTGATGAAAAATTGATTTGATTAGATATGATAATTATAAATGTGATTTCCGGCCAATCTAATGTCCGACCTTGAACCTTTTTTGATGAAAACAAGGGTCGACATTTACATTTTGCAGCTACCGTAAATTTGCTTTATAAGTTTAGTTTGTAAGTTAATGATTTACCTGTTGCACTTGAGGGCTAATTATCTACGAACAAAATTACCTTAGCTTGGTGTTGAGAAAATGTAACTTGTGAATGAATAATAAATCAAACACGGAAAACATGCTTAAAAACAAAAATTCATAATTCATAAGTCTCGATTTCTGTGAATGAATTTTAGATTTTTGTTGTTTGCTTGTTTGTTTGCTCGTTATTTGTTCGTGATCTAAATTTTTTTTAAACGATCAATCAATCAAATCAAAATCAGACCAAAATGCTGACCGATGACAAGTTTCAATAAGAAAGAAATATAATTTACTACCCAACGAAGAAAAAACGTTGCTGTCAACGTTGCGTTTTCATTGCTTTATTATTGGTTCATATGATGATTTATATATGCTTCAAATGTTTATTATTGGTTGACATAAAATGGTGGGCGGTGCTTAAGTATATCACCAACAAAGCAATTATTATGAGAAAAAATGCTTGTAGGCGGTGCTTAAGAATATCACCAACAGAAAAAATTATTATGAAAAAATACTTGTAGGCGGTGCTTATGATTCCGATGGCTCCGCCTACAATTATAATATTGAATGAATTATAATTTTGGTTTTCGTGGTAAACGTCAACGATGCTATTTATCAAAAAAATTGTGATGTCGAGACGAATATTTGCGAAACGTTATAATAATATTGTTTTGCTACGGAAAAATGACGTAATTTAATATATTTTTGTTGTTTGGTGAAAATTTATATTATAAAACATCATGCAATGTTATTTATTTTTATTATTATTTTTATCCTCGACACCCAAAGCTAATTTTTCTTTTTTGTTATTGCTGTTGTGTGTTTTCGTTCGAATTCTTGAAGCCGACACAGTTGATGATGATGATGATTATGATGGTTAACCAGAGATTGTGTAAGAGGGAAAAAACAGTAACCAGAAACCGGACAAAGAAATTTCATATAGCGACAAAATGAATTATTAGTTGGTATATTTGGTTCTGGAACCAGCTTTCTAGTAATTTTTTCTGGTCAACTGACCAGGCAAAAAAAAACAATCCCAAAACAACAACAACCAATCAAATAACAAAGAAAAGCAGCTTGTGGGTGGAGCTTAACATATGAATTCATCCTGGCTCAATTGGTGTTCGCTTTGTTTTTTTCTGCTGTTTTGGTTAATTGTTTTGCCTGTTGTTTCGTTAAGAATTCACATTTCTGTTGTTGTTTTTTGGAGAATGAATCCAGATAAGATAAGATAACTGCTTATCTGGTCTTCCATAATAAAAAAAATAGAAGAAGAATAGAATAGCAGCAATAGCAGCCCAGGTGTGCACGTTGACAAACTAGACAAAAATATAACCAGGTAAAAATGGTAATAATTAATCATTTTGGCAACGAACCGGCAACCGGTAGCAAGCTTCTCTGTATTTATCTTTAAAGCTGCTGACCTTATCTCTCTCTCGTTCACTCACTAGCTCATTCAATCTTTTTTTTTACGATCGTTATAATTACCAAACAGATGATGACAGCTGCTGCGCATGCGCAACTAGGATACCCTCTCTCTCTAAAAATTTTATGATTTAATACCTGAAAATGCTAAGCTAGCTTATGGGCAAAAATATGTTCACAAAAATATTGTAGATTTGCCAGGGTTGGTTGGTTGGTTGGTTGGTTTATTTAGCAGATTTGCCATTGAGATATATGGTGCCCGGGTCATACAATCAAGATCGCGTCATCGTAAAAACAAAGATGATGAAGAAAATTACTTAATTACTTATGGCTGTTTCTGGTTGTTGGTTGGTTGGTGCTGTGTTTTTGTTTGTCGTCGGTGTGTTATGTTATGCTGACTGTTTTACTAAAATTCAATGAATGAATTGTAGATAAAAATAAATTTCATAGTGAACCTCTCGCTCTCTCCACTCAATTTTACCCGAATGAGAGAGCTGAAGATGTCAATGACCAATCCCAAATGAATCACTTTTGAATGTTGAGGCCGGTTCACTAAAAACAATTTTCTGTGAGCTGCCAAATAGCTTGGCAATATTCACATTATTCACATTATTCCACATTCGCAACCAAACTAAATTCATGAGGCACCAGAAAAATATCAAAAATATCTCACTATAGAAAACAAAACAAAAAAAACAGCAAAAAAATCAACCAATCATAAGACCAGAAAAAAAATTTCAGCCAATCACACAGAAAAAAAATTCCAATGAATTTACTCCGCCTTCAACCAGAATAGTCAACCAATCAAAACACCAGAACATTTCAAAAACCAACAAATCATATTCAACCAAAAAAAAAAGTTCTTTAAGCCCCTCCTTTATGAGAAAATGTCGCAATTTTCCAAACTCTTAAGCTCCTCCCACCAGGTTCATCTAGCCAACCACAAGCGTTTTTAATTACATAATCAATTTTGAAAATTATCTATGAAAATTAAATTTAATATTCTTTACAATTAATTATCTAGGTTAGGTAATCTAAATTTTAAATGTTCAATTAATGGTTCGGGGTTCAATATTAATAATTACCAATCATTTTGCAATACAATTTCTGTGTTCAAAGAGTTCTTTTTATAACCCTTTTTTTACTTAAAAAAAATAATGAAAGGGTTGAGCATCTGCTGATTTTTTTTGCATAAAAATTTAAAGACTCGTTATCATCAATTCGGGTTCCAACAGATTGAATTTATGGAACAGAGAGAAATTTTTTTATTAATTATTGCTGCAAAAATGCACCCCCGTTTAGATAAAAAAAGAAGTTTTTGGAGTGAGTTTTCAAAGGGTTTTTGTTGAATTTGTTTTAGGGGTTTTTTGCTGGTTTACTTGTTTGTGGATTGTTTTGTTGTTGTTTGCAAAGTTCTCTCCACAAATTGTTGGCGAATAATTCATAATCAAAAATAATAAATTAAGCTTTTTTTTAGAAAAAAACGAAAGGGTTAATGTGTGCTATGTGTGCGTGTGTTGCTTGATTTTTTATTTTATTATTTTTAGGGATTCACTAAAAAAATCATAGAATTTTTATAAGAGAAAATTCTGCTAATTGAATTCTGAAAATGCTGTCGTGCTGCTGGCCGTGTGTGATGCATAATATTTTTCGATTTATGAAAAAAATAAACCATTTTTTGGGCAAAAAATCCAAAACAACAACAAAAATCACAAAAACTAATTCAAAATCACACAAACAAACATTAGGAAAACACACAGCAGGAATTTGGTGAAATTAAAATTGTGTAGGCGGAGCTTAAGCACACTTTTTTTTCACTAAATCCTTTTAACTAATTCTGATTGGGTTTGCGGAAATTGAAGAGCCATGAATTTCATCCAAAACAAACAAAAACAAACACAGTAGGCGGAGCAAAAGTCTCTTTAAAAGTTAAAAAGAGACATAAGCCACGCCTCACTCACTGTTTTCATTGGTTCATTGAACTAAAACATGGTGTTTATGCCACACGTGTTTATCATTTTCATATGAAACCAGCATCAATACAATTTGAACTTTGACCTCTGTTTTTTTTTTAAAAAAAAAAGAATACTTTTTATTCATTTTCTTGTTCGTAAAAATAAAATTTACTTTCAGATGAAATCTTTACCACAAAAAAACGAAGAACAAGTTTTCACTTGTTTTTTATTGTGGAAATTCCAGAATAATAATTCTTTATGGAATATTCTTAAGATGAATACAAAAAAAGTTCATTGAAGCATTCATCGCATTCATAGGAAAAAACACTGCATAAAACTAAGCAGACCGTTAATGATGAGCTAATTGCACATTTAGAAGCGTGCCGCCACCAAAAATATGAAATATGATTATTTTTAATGAATCATAATTCTTAAACACGGTTACGCAACAGACACGCTTATATGATTTGAGGATTTTTTGTTTAAAACACGCCCACATTATATAAATAAACCACCAGAACGCGTGCCATTTCTATTATTAGAATTTTTTTTATATAGGCGTGACCTGTTTTTTTTGGATTTAAGCGCCGCCTACTTTTTTGTACGTTAAATAAGTTTGGTTTGGAAAGTTTTGTTGAGGATTCTTTTTTGGGATTCTTGGAACGTGTTTTTTGAATGATTTGCCCTCGAGAGAATTCTCAGTAGTTTCTGGAGAATTTTTTTTTTGTTAAAAAAAATATTTTTCTTGTTCGGTTTTTTTCAGCCACCGCGAAAATGTTTGGAAAAATTAGGAAAAATTATTGCTTATTTTTTTAGTTGGAGTTGTTTTCTCACACACAGAAGGTCCATTAAAAACCAACTAAAAGCCATTGTTCTAGCAAAAAAATAAATCTTTTTTTGTGCCGAAATTTTTTTCCTGTTCACCAGATTTAAGTTTGGCTTGAAAAAACAAACGACCAAGAATTTTGCGCTCTCCCGTTCTGCTTGTTTTTTTGTTAGGCAATTCTCTAAGGGTTTTCATAATTCTTTCTGTGAAAGTTCGTGTCGTTTGGATCGGTTTTCTCGATACTAGGATACTAGAGAAACTTCACCCAAACTCTAAGTGGATTCTCTCATATTCTCGGATCCATGGATTCTGGTTCGAAAATGTAACGTTTTTTTTGTTGGTTCGGTTTGTCAAGTTGTTTGCGGCACGCAGTGCAAAAAAAAACGAAAAATTATTACCAACTTGAGAATAATTGATTAATTGGCTATTTTTTATTATGAAACTGACTGGCTGGTTGGCAATGGTAAAAATGGTAAAAGCTAAATAATCATTGACAAAATGAATGATGTTGTCGAGTGATTTTGAAAAATTGTCTCACTGCAAACAAAAAAACCAAACAAGCAAATTTAGATGAATGCTTTTAAAAAGCTCCGCCTTCCAGAAGAAGGTGTGGCTTATGTCTTAAATTGAAAATGTAACCTTAAAAGGGTCAAAAACAAGCTATTGTTTTTGGCGTTGAAGCTTGTTTGTGAAGGCGCAAATCTAATCTCATTGATCTAAGTGAACATTCATTTTTCTGCAGTTGCTGTTGTTTTTTAGGGGATGATAATATTAATAATACAATGCTATTTCTTGTGTGTTTCGCAATTTAGAACACAGCAAAAAACAGCATGTCTGATGTTAATTCTGTTTTTTTGTTTTGGTTGTGTTGACGTGTAATTATGTCACATGAGCCGAATGCAAGCAAACAACCAAAAAGTGACAACAACCAACAATTATTCAGCGGCTTGAATTAATAACTTCTTTTCTAGTTTTTTTTTACAGGAGAAAAATGGAAGAACAATGCAAAACTAACCACAGGAACTGGAACTCTAGTGATCAACGAGGTTTGTTATTTGACACCATGTTTACGAGATAAGATTTAAGACAAACATAGACTCCGCCCCTTTTGGTCCAGGGTGATGATGAAACGATCAATGACCAGACCATAATTAAACCATGAATCCAATATTTTTAATTGAGAATTAAGGACAAGTGCTGCCATCTGTAGGATTGCATTTTATTGCTTTTAACAAGATTAAAATTAATGATAAAAATTTGTCTTGTTTTTTTGGTTGGATGAAATCGTGAAATTTTCACATTTTGTTTCGGTTACCAAAACAACCGACGACATGATTTCTAGATTATTCCAGTAATAACAATAACAAAAAAAGGGTTATAAACCAAAACATCATTACAGAAATAGGTTTGGATTATATTTGTTAATTTAACTGGATTTAACCAGTTTTGCCGTTGTTGTTTGCTGTAATTGTCTGTTGAAGTTTAGTAAAGTGTGGTGTTGGAGTAAATTTGGAACTTTACAAGGAACCAAAAAAGGATAAAAAATCCAGAAAGTTTTTTTTGGATTTCCGGAAGACAACCAAGTTCAAGGTTAATTGTCTTTGGCAAAATATTTCCGGTTAATTAATAAAGAGTTATCTTCTAGAAAATAACGAATTCCTGGTTAATAAGCATGAATCATGATAGAACGTAATCCATATGGTTTTCACTTTTTCCAAAACGATTATTCATTTAACCATAGAAAGGAATTTGTTGATATTATCATCATATCATCATCTCAAGGTTAAATTTGTATCTGACGCAATTTAATAATATTTTTAATAATTTGTTTAGTCTGGTTATAATCAACCGATGATCATAAAACCAAACAACCAAATTTACCAAACCTAAACAATTTTTTCGAGGTTTTTTTTGTTGTTTTGTGTGGCTGAGATTTTCTGGATTTGTTTTTTGGTGTTTTTTCTGGTTGGAAAAATCACCAAAAACGAAACGAAATCAAATGAAAACGAGGACATTTTGGGGGGTGTTTTTATAATTTCATTATTAGCTGTGTGTGTTGGGTTTGAGTGAACGAATCTTGGGAATTGTTCAATTTTTTGGACATGAGAAGCGAGAGAGAGTGGGAGACAAATTGCACGCATGCCGTCTGACCTACAAAATATCCATTGGAAAAAGCCTTGTTGGCATCAGCAACCGGACTGTGTGCTGTGTCTTGAAAACATCCAACCAAGCAAACAATTGCAGCTTATATTCCATGAAGGTCTTTCGTCTTCTTTGGTTTTTATGGTTCCCAGTGTGTTGGTGTGTTTGGTGTGTGTTTTTTCTTTGGTTGTTGGCGCCCGGTATTATTATTATTATTATTAGAGTGAGACGCATACTGGCTAGACTAACATTCAATGAGACTAGCTCTCGAGGACAAGTTGGCCCAGACTCACAAATAGTTCCAGACAGTTTTTCACCAGACACGCGTCCCTGGAACGACCAGACCATCCAGCCAGCCAGACTATACATCACCACCATCATCCATTTTGTTCCAAGGATGCACATCAACAAATTCGCCGCATCAATAAAACAACTTCTGCCATCTATTAACGAACATGGAAAAAACTAACCAATCTGCTAAACGAATTTATGATGAACTTTAGTATAATTTTTTAAGTGGAAAACGATGAACTTTTTTTTGCAAAAAAATGTAAAATTTATGCAACATTGTTTTTTGCTGGGATGATAATTTTTTTTGGTTGAGAAATCGATATTTTTTGCTAAGATTTAACCGGAATTCAAACGTTCATTTATAAGACCCGGGATTTTTTTTTGCTAAAATTATTAAAAAGCATTGATTTTGCTTTAATTACTTTATTTTTAAAATTGTCACTTGACTATTTCTTCTTTTGTTGTTGTCATAATTTTGTTACGTTTTCGCAATCAAAAGTTCGTTGGTTTGCCGTTTGCAACCAAGACATTGAAAGAATTTCACAAGAATTTAATTTTTCTTTCTTTTGTTTTTTAATGAATTTTTTTGTATGTTTTCTTGTGATTAGAAATTCTAGGTTTTTGTCTAGATTTTTTTTGTTCAAAAGTTCATTTGAACCAAAAAATGCTGGTTGTGCAAATGCTATTTTGATGTTTGATTGGATGTTGAAATGTTCGAAAATGAAACTTCCATTTCATAATTTTTATTATAATCAATTGGAATCAATTGTAAACGAACGTGATACGTTAGCTTATCGAATCAAGAATGGTTTCTTAACATATTGGCCATTTGTTAATTTTTCTCGTCTAATAGCCGGCATCGTGTTGAATCATTTTGGTTCGAGGTTGTTGTTCTATGATCCAGTGTTTGTGTTTTTAAAATCGTTTCGTCCTAAACTGTTCAACCGATATATGATCATATTGTCCGTGCTGACGGCATATGCTTGGTGGGCAAAGAGATTGTTGTTCTATTCTGATGTGAACAGCATCACTTTCCAAATGCCGTACGATATCACCGTAAGAAATGAACGACAATGTCAACTGTGTCGACGTTCACCAAAGAAATATGATCAAATCTTAACAGATTCTTTTAATGTTCGTTTAGCAGAAACATTGAATTCAAAATGGTTCATTTTAAAATTCATACCGAATTCATTGATAAAAATCTATATTTGGCATACAAATCGCATTCAATCAATGATTCATTTGGATAATGTTGATAAAAGACGTTTGGCTAGAATGAAACTTAAATCAATACCGTTCATTTCGTTGAAAACCAGAGGAATACTTTTGTTCATAAACATGATCATTGAACGTTATGGATTCTATTATCATTTGGCCATGTGTATGTAAGCATATTTTGATGATGATTGATTTACTAATGTTGTTTATGATTAAGTTCCAGCAATAATTCCAACAAACATTTACTATTATTTAAAATTATTGGATTATTATGAATTTACAGTAGCAAGACAATTTATAGTTATAATAGACATGTTGTTGATAGCGATCATGGCGTTCAGTATGCTTCAATGTGCTTTGATTTATACGTTGATGAGTTTTACGATAGCAGCATATCAGATCAATAATTCAAATAGAATTAATGATTCACTACAAGATATTGTCAACATAAAACAAAATCAACAACCAATTATGGTTAAATTACAGCAGCCATCATCAAATGGACAATTGTGGTTTGCATTGAAGAATATGGCTCAGCATTCTGAACGGACATTAAAGCAAACATATCAATATTTAGAAGTTGGCTGGATGATTCGTTTGAAGCAATTGTTTCGTGATCACAGTTTTATGTGTCTCTATCATCTGACCTCTAGTAAACAAGTCTGGTCGAATGCTTTGTTTTATTATTTCATGCTAAGCGTACCATTCAATGTGATCTGTGTGACTACGTTGAGAACAAACCATGTCGATATGTTTGATATTATTACGGTAATAAAGAGTTTAATGTTTTCTGCCAATATGATTCTTCTCTCATTGCTGTCATTGCTGCATTGTATTTAGATAAACATGGTGATGGGCATTCACATAAACATGACACTATGGCCATTACTATTTGCCGCCCATCAAAGCTATGGCATTCACAAAGCAAAAAAATATTTGCCGCCTATCGTCGCCTCAATCAACGCCAAACAAAATTTGCATTTAAAATTAAAATTCGATGATCTCTTCTTTCGGTTAAATCATTTCAGAAAATATGGACAATTCATACAAAGCATTGGAACTGTCACCTACAATATTGTTTTCGAGGTTAACATCATTTCATTATTTTCAATTATATCTTTTCTTATTAAATGTTCGTTATAGATGGCGTTGATTTATGTGGGCGTGTTCCTGTTCGGATTAACACATTCATCAATGTTGTAATTGTAAAATTATAATTAAATTATTTTTAATGATCATTGTTTTACACAATAACAAATTGGTCGTAAATCTCGATCTTCAATACAATATGATTGATTTCCGTAAGCATTGATCCTGGTGATCAAATCATGATCGACTTGCCATTTAGGATTCCTAGCCGTACGAAATAATCGACTACGAAACAATCCACCAGATGGTTGTGTTTTGATGGTTACTTCGATCTGTTGACGGAAACCTTGATAATGGACCGAATGTTCGTTTGGCAAGATCATTTCGACAGTTCGTGTTTCATTCAATGTTAATAGATGGCATTGCTCTGTCAGAATGTATTTGCGTTGTAAATAATTCAAATGATTTGTCAATGCTTCACTGGCTGATTGTGACAGCGGGTGATTCACGTCCAATTGAAAACGATTATCACAGCAACAATACAGATCAGGTATCATCGATGATTGACAATCACGCTCCAAAGGAATCAATTCACGCCATGGCGAAAATGAACGCGAGTGGACATTCGTATTGGTAATCGGCGTGTAATTTGCTGAAAAGAAATTTCATTAAATATTGATTGATCGAAATTTGATAACTTACCATAAGCAATGTCCATAAGCATCTGATGAACATCCAACCAGGTTGTCAAACGTCGACGATTCTGTTGGAGATTATGCATCAAATGTGGATGTCGATTTCTAAGTGTTTCTGGTAAATGAATGGCAAACAGCGGCATTCGTTCTTCAATACGACCGAGATTAGTTTCCAAAACAGACCCAAAACGATTTCCATGATCACCCATTAAAATAACAATTGTATTATTCAATAGTGGAATTGATTTTTTGATGAATTGTTCTACATGCCAATCAACCATTTGTGCATTATTAAAATCATCATGTGTCACTTGAATGTAAAAGAAATATCCAAAATATGGAAGATGTTTGGCAGCACATTGCTCCATAAAATGATGTGCTTGATCAAGGAATATGTCCACTTTGGCAACTCGATCCTTGTAACAAAATTCAAATTTATTGAATATCTTGCCTAATTGCTTCCAGAAAAATGAAAATTGACTATCTGGTTTTTGTGTGTCCCACAAGTGTAACCAAAATGGTCGTGGATAGAAATCAGTCGGAGGAGCTGGCTTTTTGAAACCTTTTGCCAAATAGTTGAACAGAGTGTATTGGACGTCATCTTCAAGCAGTGCTGTTTGATAACCTTGTTTGGAGAAATGCTTCCAAATTAATGGCCAATCATCAAACGGACCAACATTTTCATCTGGACCCAATTCATTATGTTTCAATAATTTACCAGTCAAAAATGGGACCATGTTGGGGAATGAATTGTCTGCCAGTTTGTTCATTCCATCTAGATAGAATAAAGGATCTAATTTGGTTTCAAGAATATTTTTGGTCTTCTTCATGTAACGAAGATAATTCAAACGTGACATCGATTCAATCACCAAAATCATAACCGATGGCTTCTCATCAAGTTTCTCTTTGGAATTTGGTTTCATTTTTGGATTGAACCAATAATGAATATTCTGATAGTTTGGACAGCAGCAATCAACATAAATGTACGATTCCTTCTTGTTTGGATCGAGTTGAACACCGGCCAATGGATCCATTGGAATCCATGGCCCAAACATTGGTTTATCATCATTTTCTGGATGTTTCCATAAATATTGATATTTACAATTAATCGATTGAATGGCTTGTTTTAAACGTTGATCTTTTTGGTCGATATAAGTGAGATTATTGGCTTGTTTATGTTCTTGTCCACAGATTACTTTGGTTGATCGAGGTTCAAGATAATTCAAAATGCTTGGATCATATGGATCCAAATCGATTGGCAAACTGCACGATGCATTTGATGAAGAATGAGTTTGAATATTATTTAAAAACTGTATATAATTATAATAGAAAAAAACATATTCCGTATTGGTTTGTTGGTAATAAAAAACATTCAAAGCAAACAATGCAAACATCAATTTCAAGAAGAAACTCATTAAAAATATTTTTCTCCATTTAAGATTTTTAATAAATGAAACAAATGCATGTTTACGATTAAACGTGGCATTAGATGAATCTTTAAGTTGGTAATACATTTTTTGTCGAAACATATTAATAACAAAAATGTTAGTTGCCTTCAATAAATCACTTTAATAAATGATAAATTTAAAATTTATCATCAAAATCTATATTGAAATAATAGGAAATAATACCAATATGGATTAACCAATTGCCATTGGAGATTATCATGACAATTTATTTCAATTATAAAGTATTGATTTTGATCTATTTTGATTGATTTGATTTTCGTTTGTATTTGATTATGGAAACCAGGGAAATCATAATCCGCAATATGCACAGTGTTGCCACTTAGCAAATGTTTTTTTGGTAAAAAAAAACTAATTTTTTATTGTGTTATTTATTGTTTGAAGGGAAAATTGATGAAATAGCAAAGATAAGAAAGGTTAAAATTAAATCATTCAATGTCAAAGGAAAAAAAATGATGATTGAAGTTTATATTGTGGTGAAGGGATGATGACCAAAGACTTGGACAATGTTTTTCAATGTTCAACTTTTGATGGCATCAACTCGGTATGCGCCAACCACGACAGCATGATCTCGTTCATATGGTTCCAATGTAACTTGTTCCAATGGTTTGACACGTTCTTGTTGCAGTTTTTTCACTTCAGATGCAAATACGGCTTCAGCTGGTGCAGTTGAATCAATGCAATTGGCCTTTATGGAAACGACCACATGACCACCTATCTTCAAGAAATATTGGGCATTCAACAAAACAATTCGAGCTTGATCTGGCTGTGCAACATCAGCAAATATAGTATCAACCATTGAGATCAACATTCGATATTTATGTGGATGGCGTGCATCTTCAATGATCGGCACAATGTTTGAACGTTTTTGGGCAACATTTAACAAATCTCGACCAGATCGATGTGAAAATTCCACAGCATAAACACGGCCTTCTGGTCCCACAATATCCGAAACATGTGACACTGTTGTACCAGATGCTGCACCCAAGTACAAAACTTTATATCCAGGCTGTATGTGAATATCTTCCACGCCGCCCAATATCGAAGCACCCAATTTTGAACGGAAAGGATTCCAGATACGATATTCAATCTTTTGTCCATTTTCACCATCAACCGATATACGTTTTTCACCGTAGACCGATTCTCCTGGAACCATATTCTTGGTCACTAAAGCATCTTCCTTGCCACGAGCAACGAACACTCCTGGCAAACGTTGATGTGGTTCAATCATCACTTTTTTGCCGCCTTTCATTCCGCCTGCACCACCACGGCCACCACCTCGTCCGCCAAACTTTCCACCGCCTCTTCCTCCACCACGTCCACCTCCGGGGCTTTTTCCAAATCCGCCACCACCTCTTCCACCGCCGAATTTTCCACCTCCACGACCACCGCCACCAAATTTATTTCCATTTGGGGCACCTCCACCAAACTTTCCACCACCACGTCCACCGCCACCAAATCCTCCTCGGCCACCACCGCGACCACCACCACCTCTACCTCCGCCACCGCCTCCTCGGCCACCACGGAATCCACCGCCACCAAAACCTAGCAATCAAAAATTGACAATCCCACAAACAATTGACATCATGACAGCACTTACCCATTATTATTATTTGATTTGAATTAGTTTTAACAAATAATTAACTAAACAACAATAAAGTGATTAATTGTTAATTAATCAAGAATTCAAAAATATTTTTAAAAACAACAAAATTTGGATTTTTGATGATTTTTGACGGAGAAAATCACAACAGCAAAAATGTTAGCACATGTGAAAACACGTGCATGCAAGAGAGTGAGAGAGAGCTTGTTCCTTACTGAGAGGACGTTCATAAAGTACGTCTCGAACCTGCAGGTTGCAACATGTTCACGTGTTTTTATTTTTGTGCGGCGGCTGTTTACATTTTTCGTTAGATTTGAAAAAATTTAAAAATTTGAATTTTGGTTCGTTAATTAAAATTAGCCATTCAATTGACCTGAATAATGGCCACTGGTTCTTCGGCTGTCCCTTCGACGCCTGTTTTGGCCAATTCTTCGTTTGCATCATCCACCAAACACAATTATTGTGAAGACGATGAATATATTGTCAATGGCATTCGTTTCATGAATTTTCGTATATTATCTGCCGATGAAATACAAAGACATTCAGTGGTTAAAGTTACCAATTCCATTCTCTATGATGGAGTCGCAAATAATCCGTCCAAGTTTGGATTGCTTGATCGTCGATTGGGTATGTTTTTTTTGTTTTGTTTTTTAATTTTCTTGTTTTACAAAAAAATTTCATCGATCAGGTGTTGGTATCAAAAATCTTAAATGTGATACCTGTTTTCGTGATTGTAACGCTTGTGTTGGACATTTTGGTTGCATTGAGCTAGCATATCCAGTTTATCATGTTGGATTCTTCAATTATACCGTTGACATTCTTCAATGCATCTGTAAACGTTGTGCTCGTGTTTTGTTGCATAAAGAATTACGTGAGAAATATTTACCAAAACTTCACGAAGATGTCAATCCACTTGCTAAAAAAGCTTTACATAAAGAAATCCTTAATCAATGTAAAAAAGTTCGAATATGTCCGTTCTGTGATTTTCACAATGGCCAAATCAAAAAGTTTCCATTCATGAAGATATTTCATTTAATCAAAGCTATGGACACGGTTTTGATTAGAAAAGTTTTACAAAATGATAAAATGCAAGAAGATGCAGTGGAAAGTTATTTTGGAAATTCTTATGAATTCCTTACGCCACATAATGTTTTGAAATTGTTTCAAAAAATGCCCAAATCTGATTATATTTTTATGTTGTTATTTGACAATACACCAATGGATTTAATATGCACTCATTTACCGGTTCCTCCATGCATCATTCGACCATCAACCCATAACAACACCGGAGTTCGAACCACCGAAGATGAACTTACCATGAAATTGAATGAAATATTGATCGCAAATGAATCGTTGAAGAAACGTATCCAGGATGGTACAGTCTTCACTCAAATGATTGATACCTGGGATTTTCTTCAAATTCTGGTTTCTGTTTATATAAATTCGGATGTAAGAAACCTGCCCCCACAACATAGTTCAGTAGCTTCGGGACAAGGTCTGGCACAACGGCTAAAAGGAAAAGAAGGTCGTTTCCGGGCTAATTTGAGTGGCAAACGTGTAAACTATTCTGCTCGAACTGTGATATCGCCTGATCCAAATTTGGGTATCGACGAAGTTGGCATACCATTGAAGATTGCTATCCATATGACCTATCCGGTTGCTGTGACACCGTTCAACATTGAAATGATGCGTCAGCTGGTTCTGAACGGACCAAAACAACATCCAGGTGCAATATTGATATTTTCTCGGCATCGTAAATTCCATCTGAATTATGCTGATCGAAAACATTTTGCTAATAATCTAAAATATGGTGATGTCATATTGCGACATATGATAAACGGTGATTATGTTTTGTTTAATCGTCAGCCATCGTTACATCGATTAAGTATAATGTGTCATCGTGTTCGAATCCACCCGGATCAAACATTTAAATTTAATGAATCAGTTTGTTCGCCATACAATGCCGATTTTGATGGTGATGAAATGAACGTCCACTTCATGCAAACAGAAGAAGCAAAAGCTGAAGCTGCTATGTTGATGCAATCAAAATTCAATATGGTTTCTCCAAGAAATGGCGAACCAGTCATATCACCAATACAGGATTTTATCACATCAATTTATTTGATGACCAAAAGAGACGCTTTCTATAATCGTACCGAGCTATGTCAATTGATTGGCATGTTGTTCGATGTGAAAGATGCTAAAAGAAAGATCAAAATACCAAAACCTGCCATAGTGAAGCCATATCCAATTTGGACTGGAAAACAAATATTCAGCATCATTTTGAGACCGTACGAAGATTCTAAAATTCAGTTGAACCTTAAATTTAAAACCAAAAGCTATACGATGAATGATGAATTCTGTTTGAATGAAGGATGTAAGTTTTTTATTATTAAAAATTATAAGAACATGTTTTGATTTTGTTTCTTGTTTGAGCAGATATTTTGATCAAGAATAGCGAATTACTTTCTGGAACTTTGGATAAATCTGTCATTGGCGGTGGTTCCAAGAAGAATATCTTTTATTTAATTCTTAAAGAATACAATCCAGATGAATCGATTCAAGCAATGTTGAGACTTTGCCGTGTATCCAGCTTTTATATAAGTAAGTGATTCATTTGCAAATTTGTTTGAATATGAATAATTAATTTTTATGTTTTAGCAAATCGAGGTTTTTCTATTGGCATTGACGATGTTACACCGAACAAAGCTTTGATTGAACAAAAACAAATGCTGGTAAACAAAGGTTATAGCAATGTACAAGGTTATATTGATAAATTTAATAGAGGAATTTTGATTCCGATCCCTGGGCTAACACGAGAACAAACTTTGGAATCGTTGATTTTGAAAGAATTGTCTGAAATACGTGACCATGCTGGTAAAGCTTGCATCAAAGAATTGAGCCATAAGAATTCTCCATTGGTCATGGCTAATTGTGGTTCAAAAGGATCTTACATAAACATTTCACAGATGGCAGTTTGTGTTGGCCAGCAATCAATTCGTGGTCAACGGGTTCCAGAAGGATTCAACAAACGAGTGTTACCGCATTTTGATTTTGAAGATCGTTCACCTGAAGCTCGTGGATTTGTTGCCAATTCATTTTTCTCTGGGTTGAATCCTTTTGAATTCTTTTTCCATGCAATGGCTGGCCGAGAAGGTTTGCTGGATACGGCCGTGAAGACTGCAGAAACAGGATACATGCAACGAAGATTGATTAAAGGTTTAGAAGATTTGGTTGTTCATTATGATTATTCTGTAAGGAACAGTGATGGTGAAATAATACAATTTCAATATGGTGATGATTGCTTGGATCCAATCAACATTGAATCTAGTGATATGTTTGTTGATTTGGAATATTATTGGAATCACATTTTGGCCACAACTCATAACGATAATGAGCCAGCGTTGGATTTGTGTCAGTTTGAAGCATTAACCAAAGAAATCCTTAAACGTGAACAATACACTAAGATTTCATTGTTTTATCGAAACAAGATTCAAGAATTTCTCAATGCAAAAGTTCAACAACTAAAAGAAAAAATGGAAAACAATTTAAAATTGTATAATACGGGAAAATTTAAATGTGAACGCATCACTAAAAGTTGTGTGGAAGAATTCATCAGAAAGATTGATCATAAATTGACAATTTCAAAAATTGATCCCGGTACAGCAATTGGTGCCATTTGTGCACAATCGATTGGTGAGCCGACCACCCAGATGACATTGAAAACGTTCCATTTTGCCGGTGTGGCAGCGATGAACATCACACAAGGTGTACCGCGTATTACAGAAATTATTAATGCAGCAAAGAATCAATCCACGCCAATCATAAAAGCAGAATTGATTGATGCCGTCTCGTCTGAATTAGCGGAAACAGTTAAATTGAAAATCGAAAACGTTTACCTTGATCAAATTTGTGAGAAGATTTATCAGACAATGTTGGACGGTGCATTGTGTTTCATATTGAAATTGAATCAAACAGTTTATAAGCAATTACATTTAAACGAAACAATATTATATGATGGAATTGTTTCACAATTGAAACCAGATATTTGTAAAATACATTATCCATATGTGAAAATATTTCCAAATGTTCGTCGAATGGTTTATTTACCACGAATGTTTGAAGATGATATCAGCAAAGTGTTCATTTCTGGTAATCGCCATGTACAACGTGTTACCATTCATGAAGATCAAGGAAAAAATTATCTGATGATAGAAGGAAATGGATTTTTAGATGTGCTTGGTACGGCTGGAGTTGATCATCGAAGAACCAATTCCAATAACATCCACGAGGTGGCACAAGTGCTGGGAATTGAAGCAGCTCGATCGACTATTATCAGCGAGATAAAATCAACCATGAAAAATCATGGCATTACAATTGATGAACGGCATTTAATGTTGTTGGCGGATACGATGACAGCTTCTGGAAATGTGGTCGGCATGACTAGATCTGGATTTTCTAAAGTTAAAAGTTCTACCATCAAAATGGCCTCGGTAAGTAAAATTTTAAATTTTTTTTGCAACAAAAACTAATTAGTTTTGAATGATAGTTTGAACGAACGATTGATAATTTGTATCAAGGATCATATTATAATAATCGTGATTATTTACTTGGTGCATCTGAGTGTATAATTGTTGGTGCACCAACCAGAATGGGAACTGGATTCTTTGATATTATCCCGGATATGAGATCATCATCATCATCCACCATGGCAACCAACAACTACCAAAAACCATATTCAGCATGGAAAAACATTGATTATAAACACAAAGATAATAATATTGCTACAATGGATACATTTGAAGGCATAGAACTTTGAAACAAAGGAAGGTCGCCATTTTTTCCGTCGGCCGTCCATAAATGTTGTTACCTTGTTTATGTTTTTGTATAATTTCTTTTACATTTTTTGACTTTTGTCTACCGGCTGAAAATTTCTGTATATATGTAAAATTTTTTTTACCAACAAAAGAAATATAAATTCAATTTTATTAAGCGTGAGAGATTTTAAGAAAAAAATGGTTTATTTTTTGGTTGGCAAATGGAATTTACAAGAATTCTTTTGGAATTCACCAAAAAAAAAAGAATTTTTTTGTAATTTCTAGAAAAAACCTATTTAGTTTTTTTTGTTAAGGTGAAATATCTTACCAAAAAAAACCCAGAATCCAAATTTAAATTTTGTCTGTCTGTTTCTTCTTGTTCGTTTTTTCTCTGAAATCATAAAATGTAAGAATTCTACACTTGAAAAATTAATGAACATAATCTTAGTGAATATAATTTTTTTGGTAGGAAATATTTGAATCCTTGTCAAAAAAAGGGTTATTTTCTTGATTATGATGATGATTTTTTTATTTTTATGATGCTGTGATTATAAATTATTGAATGATGAAAATAAAATTATTTTTTTGGCAATGTAAGATTCTAGTAAAATTGAAAATTTTTTTTTGAAATTATTAAAGGGTTTTATTCATTTTCTTTGAAAGGATTTTTATTAAAATTGAAGAAGAAATTCCATAGCAAAAACATATTGTTCTGTGATAAATTAATCATTTTTTCGTTTGGTTTGTGTGTATAGAATTTTTTTTTGTTTGAGAGTTCATTGACGGGAGAAATGAATTCAATCAGTCAATGGGAGATATAATGCGTGTTGGTAGAAGAGACAGCTTAGGACAGCGTGCCAATAATGACTTACACAATATTGCTGACTAAACTGATCTATCCAGAACAATATGTTGTTGTTGTTTTGGTGAAGAAGAATCAAAAACCATTACACGCAAATATAAAAGGCAAGCACCACCAACCACATCATCATTTGTTCAGGTTCATTGTGTTTTTTTCTGGAACCGGGCTAGTCCAAACCGTTTTTTAAAGCATTTTTTATATAAGTTTTTTGTTTGGTCTCGGTGTACACCAGAAGAAAAATATGTCGTCGCCAATGTCCAATTATTTAACAACAGAGCTCATTTATTGA
Source organism: Tragopan temminckii (assembly GCA_028571105.1). Taxonomy (NCBI): domain Eukaryota; kingdom Metazoa; phylum Chordata; class Aves; order Galliformes; family Phasianidae; genus Tragopan; species Tragopan temminckii. The sequence goes on from JAOWBP010062864.1 coordinate 24,606, forward strand.
GCTTTTGTATGAGAAATTAATGTCTCACTGGTTCATATTGACAAACAAAAACATTGCTTCAGGTTAATAATAATTTTAGATAATGAGTAATGAGCATTTTCTTGTTCTGATCAAGTTTTTTTGTCCTTTTTTTCAATGAGATTTTTTTTGAAAAAATTGTATACTTGAAAAATTCATTATTAAATTTTTTCTTCTTTTCCTAAATGAACACAAATTGAAAATCCACTTGAAACAAACAAGAATTTTGTTTTGTTTGAATTTTTTTTAAAATCATTAAAAAATGTTGTTTTGTCATAATTTAGTTTGCTGAATCACTTAACTTGCTCAAGCTTTTTTCTGGGTTTCAAGTGGCTCGTTTCCAACACAACATTTTTTTGGATATTCTTGTGCTAAGAGTCTCTAGAATAATTGTAATTTAATGGGACATACCAAGTCAAAACCTTAGAAGAGAAAATCAAATAAAGAATTTGCTTGCTTGTTTGATGATTCAGCCAGCCAGCCAGTCATCAAGTTTGCAAGTTTATGCGACCAACCAAAAACATAATAAAATATAAGTTTCTATATTTGTGTCTTATCAAAAATCGGATGTATTCGATGGTTTGATGATGCGAAAACAAGAAATATCCTTAGGCTAAGACATATTGATTATTATATTGGTCAACTTGGCTGCCCATAATATCTCTGTCTGTCTCTCTCTATGTTTTCTTGTTGTTGTTCGGGTTGAAAATGATTCTTGGTTCCTGGATCCAACCAAAAAATATAGATAAGTCAATCAATTTTTACAAGGAACTGGGAAAAGATATTACCAAACTAGAATGCTTGAATGCTTATATCAAAGTTCACCAAAAAAAGTTGTCACAAATATTTACCAAAGCTTATTATTATTTGGGCAGAGAGAATATTCTTCGCGATTCTTATTTATATTTTGGTGGTAAATTGTGTGTGTGTGCCAAGTAAATATTGTGCAAAGATTTGGCCAAATTAATAATAATCTAGTTGTTGGTGAAATGATTCTCTATAGAAAACTTTGAAGATTTCAGTGTTTGAAGGGTTCATTATCATCATGTTTTTTATTAATGGATCCTTATTAAATTGGATTAATTTTTCCGGTTTTTGTTCACATTTTGATGTTAATTGGTGTGTGTGTGTTTGGATTGTTGTTTGTGAATCCATATAACAAGTTTTCTTTTCTTATAAACTTCTCTGCATGTTGTTTGCGTTTCCCAAATTACCAATTGAGCAATCTTGTATCCAAACTGAGAATCCAACCAACAAAAAAAAGTTCTTGGAAAATGTTTCACAATTGAATTTCTTGTGAAAATCTCTCTCTCAGAAAAAATACAAATGTTTCCACAAAAATTTTTTTTAGAAAGAAGAAAAATGGTTTGAAAAGTTTGCTTTTTTAACCTGAAGCTATGAAATTTTTATTATTTGAGAAATCGTTACAAAACGGATGTTTGAGAACTACTCCACAAATTTTTTAAATTTTTTATTTTTGAAGAAAAAACGAAACCAAAAAAAGGGAAAAAGAAATTTACAAGATTTACACCTGCAAATATTTTTCTTCTGGTCGGCTCCTGAACACAAAAAAATCAAAATAAATTATTTAACACATTTTTTATTAAATTGGATTAAATTAGATTTTGTTTTGTACATAAGTTGTGTGTAAGTGAGAGACAAAAATTAAATTAAAATCTGGTGGTTAAACCCAACAAGATAATGAATTAATATAATTATAATTGTACATAAAATTCCATATTTTTTTGTAAGATTGTACATTAGGTGGGTGTGGCCTGCTTGATTGTCCACAGGCAGGTAGATATAGATAGAGATCATAAGATAGTTGATTGATTGTAATTATTGATACAATGTAACGAACATTATACGAATTTTAACAAAATATGATAAAATGGTAGCCTAATAAATGTATCAAGAGTAAAAATCTACAAATGTATCAATTTTGTACAATGTAGCAATGTGGATGGTGTGTGTGTGTTGAGGATGGTTGCTGCTTTTTAGTTTGTAGCAATTTTTGGTTTGATCAATGAAAAAAATTCTGTATTTGCCAATGTACAATAGTGGTGAATATAATGTAGCAAAATTTAACAATATTCATTTCTGTTTTAGTTTGTAATTGTTGATTTAGTCCTTGATGCCGATCCAAACCACGAACATTTGATCTAGCTGTTATTAAAAAAATGATTTAATAATAGAATTCAATCAATCAATCAATCAATTTATAATTATTTTATGAATGATCATTATTCTTGATGATTATCCCAGCAAACAAAAGCAAAAAAAAGTTTTCACAATTTCTGGTGTTCCATTTTGGTCAGCTTGTTTTTGGTTGGGAACAAACAAAATAAACCAAACCAAAAAATATAATAGAACAGCAAACAAGCACCAGAATGTTTCATTATTTAAGAGTTTTTGGTGGTTGAACCACGCCAAAAAACAACCTCTTGTATACCGCACACTAAATTCTATAGCTGGATGCTGTTCCATGGAAAACACACAATGACTCAATCTGAAATTGTGTGTGTGTTAGTCGGTGTCCATTAAAAGTCCAAGCAGTACATAACATTATTATCAATTATTTATGTATATCAATAATAATAATCATCATCAAATAAATATCTATTCGCTAAGCTATCATAATAATCATCATATAATTATATTTTTGGATCCATAATCATCATCATGATCATGTGAATGATCCATTGTGTGTGGTGTGTGTGTGCAGCATGGAATATCCTACCATTCTCTCTCGTTTTTGAATCCTTGATCTTGAAGAAAAAGTGGATCAATCAATCAAAACTCTTGTTTTTGTGTGTGTGTGCTTGTTTGTATAATCATAAAAAATGGTCTCGGTGAATTGAATAATATGAACCATATTATATCTCTCTCATTGGACAATAAAATTGTCGTCAGACTAAAATAAAAATGTCGACAATAAAATTAACAAAACACCATAATTAATGTGCATGTTTGTGTGTGTGTTATTGTGTCTATGTTAAAAAAACCTAAAATAAAAAAATTTCATTCAATATTTATTATCTTATCCTATATGGCGACTATTTCTACAAAATGATACCAGAATGGAAGCCTTGTTTGACTCATAATAGTCGTTTTACCATTTTACCATCATCATCATAATAACGATATTTAATTTAATTTATTATCTTCTCTTGATAACTGGACGCGGGGGTAACAAAAATTATTATTATCATTCTATTATTATTTGATAGGATTCGAGTAGAAGAGGAAATCCTGATGATGAAAATGAAATGAAATGGAAAATGTTAGTGAAGGGAATGAACCTTATGGGAGGATGATAGTTTGATGATGGTTTCGTTTTTCTATGGCTATTTTAAGGGTTGCCTGACGAAGGGTTTCGTTTCATCATTTTGTTTGGTTATATTTTTACGACTTTGGCGATGACTACGATCCATATCAAAGTCCATAATAATAATTATTATTATTATGATTATTATGATTGTCTAGGATATATTTAATAATAAATGACCACTCTAAGCGCCCTCTGGTGTTGCTTTTGAATTCTATATCATGGCCATGGTAGGATGGTCTCTTCTCCATTTTCCACCCTGGGGAAACTTAAACTGTTCTGCCCCTTGTAAACCTCTTTTCACTCTTTGTGTGAGTGTGTGGATGCATTTGATGTTGGTTTAGTTTGGAAAAACGGCAAAAATGATTTGATAATGTTTCTGGTGTAGATGTTAATAATAATTATTATTATGGTTCTCTATTTTGATACATTAGCCTAAGTGATAGTTGAGTTAGTGAGCGAATTGGGACATTGCCACATAAAAGTTTTTTTCCTGTTCGTTGTTTGTTCTGTCTGCCTGGATTCGATGTTTTATTTTATGATCAGAGACAGACTCTCTCTTCCGTTTGTCAATAGTTTGTGACCATCAAAATTTCGATGATCAAATTTGATTTCGTATTGAAAGGAAATGATCGTAAAAAAGATATTTTGCAACTGAAAAAATCTGTAGTTTTTTTGGGGAGGAATTGCCGATGTTTTTTTTTGCAAAAATTCTTTTTTTGAAAATAAATTTTGCTTAAAGCTATTTTGATTTGTTGAAAGGATAATTGGATTCTCTCTCTTTTTTGGATTTGAAATGCACAAACGCAAACACACAAAAGCTGCTAAAAAACTCGTACACACACACGTGTTATTGTTGTTGGATTCACAATTGAATCAGATTTGATTTAGTTTTGGTTTGCTCTTTTGAACGGGCTTTGAACCCATAGAAAATAATCATTTTTTCTGGTTGTAGCGAATGAAATTGACAAATAATAATGGATTGGTTTGAAAAGGTTGCAATAGGGTTTTGCTAGGGTTTTGCTAGGGTTTTGCTAGGGTTTTGCTAGGGCTTGTTTTCTCGTTAAAAAACCAAACACACAAACCTTGACTTTCGCTAGAGCTGGCAAAATATTGTAAATATTCTTGTTGTTTATATTGGCTATCCTTGATGACTTTATTGGCTTCGTTTTGCATTTTATACAACGGTATTGATGCAATACATTTGAGCTTGAGTTTGCCTTGTAGAAAATGTTTTTCTGTTAGTAAAAATCTTAACGATAGTCCTGATGTTTTTAAACTATTTGAATGTAATTGAGTTGAATATTTCACTTCATAACCAAAGCTTGATGTTATCTACAAAACATTTTTAAAAAATGATTATTCATGGTCATCTTTTAGAAAAAAATTAATTACCGGTTCACCATTGATGGTAAAATTTAAGATGATATCCAAATTAGAACGATCCGATGTACAATTGGCGATGATTTCATTACCAACTGTATATTCGTTTTGATCGGTGGTTATCTTTGGACCAGATTCTGGCAATACTGTTTTTTATGGAACAAAACAAAGAATGTCAGAGAATTTGAATTTGAAATAGAAATAAAATCACTGTATAAAAATTGGATATACAAGAATCTTCTCCATTAAATTTCAATCATTTCTATAAGTTTTTTCTCTATTTCTCTCTCACATAGATTATTTTGTTGTTTATTTTACCGGAAACAATGAACAAAAAAAATTTGAAATTGTGAAATGATTTGATTTTTCTGAATCTGAATCTTTGCTAGTAACAACTACAAAAAAAAAACAATATATATGAGAAATGATCCGTGATGTAAGCATTCAACAAAAGGATCATTCTGAGAGAGAGAGAAGAATATTGCAATAGTTTTGCAGCACGGAATCTCACATCCTCGGATCCTGGATCCTTGAATGAAGACAGACAGCTCATTTGGGATTCTTTTCGTTTTGAATTTGTTGTTGTTGTTTCAAATGTATCCTGTGTGATTGAATGTGTGTTTTTTGTTCAAAAAATTCTGGAGTTCAAAAAACAAAAACAGGAAAGTTAGCTTTAGAAAAACTCACATTCTAATTGACAAATTAGATTTGAGCAAGTGAGAATTATTTTGTTTGTTTTTTGGGTGAAAAAAATTCTTAAATTATTAAATTTAATTTTTCAACAGTAGAAATTTTCTAAAAAGTGTTTTTTGTTTTTGTTTAGAGAGCGGCGCGTAATCGACTTTTAATGTTTTTTTTTCGTTGTTTTTGTTTTGTTTGTTTGGTTGTTCAATTTAATAATTTGATTAACTTTTTTTTCTGTAAGGTCGAGAGTTCGTAAAGCGAAGAGAAATTGAAAAAATAAAAGAAAATAATATTGAAACGAGCAAGAATGCTTTCTTCTTCTTCGTTTTTTCTGCTATGTGAGGGGAGGAAAGAAAATCAAATCAAGTCAGTTTCAATCTTGCTTTTCAAAGTTGTTTTTTTATGTTGTCTGATTCTACAAAAAAGAAGAAGAAAGAAAGCTCGCTGTTGGAACACAAGAACAGAACCAAATTCAAAAGCGGAAGAAATTAAATTGAAAGAATATAACTTTTGTTGTTGTTGGAAACTTTCTGTCTGTCTGCAACAAAAATGTTCTTGTGTTTGTTTGTCCGTAACAAAAGATAGAAAAGAAAAAATATGATTTTTAAAGTAAATTTCCCCGCCAATTCACTGTGAGTCAAGTCAATTGATCAATTTTCTTTCAATTCACCAACGAAAAAAATCCAGTTTTGTGAAGAGAATCATTTTGATTGATTTTTTTTTTGTTTTCTATTTTGAAATTCTATAATAAAAGAAAATGTTTCAAAATGTCTCCACCTGTCTGGATTTGTGCACTGTGTGTGTGTGTGTGCGGATCATCAAATGATTAAACTTCTTCTTTTTTTCTTGGTGGAAAAAGTTTCCGGCCGAAAAATGGACCAAAAAAAGTGGACAAATAAAATAAATGCTCATAAATCTCGACAGCTAGCTTAAAATTTTTTTAAGAGATCAAAGATTAGCTTTAGCTAATACAACAACATTGGCTCTCGTTCTCTAGCTGGCTGATGATTAATCGACCCTAGAACCCAAACTTTGTTTTCTTTTTAGAATCAAGTGTCCAACGACTTTTGGAAAAAAGAGTAAAAAAAGAGAAAGAGACATTTGGACCGATTATATCTGGACATTTTTTTTTGAAATTTCATTTTAGTTTTAAATGGCAGTGAGGTTAATTTCTTATTATTTTTTTTTAGTTTTTTTCTATATAAATTATGGCTATTGCTGATGCTTTGAAAATATAAAAAATATAACGAAGTTTCCGGTGGGGGTTTAGTCGTTTTGTGTTTGGAACTTGTTCTGTGTTTGCGTTGGAAGCAATTTCCAACAAATAATAATCTTCAATTGCAATATAATTGAGAGTGTCGTTTAGGTCACAAGTGTCATTTATTAGTTTCTTATTTTAGTGTCCAATAATAATGGATTTTTTTAAAATTTCAAGTATGGAATTGAGATTTTTTGTTAAAGTTTTTTGATTTTTTTCTCCGCCCACTAAGCTAATGTTAAGCCCTGCCCATATTTGTGTTTGGTTCACTTACCATTGATTTCAAGGTTTCCTTCTTTGGCCGCCGTCACGAAGCTTGGTGCTTCGGCAGATATTTCACAACGATATTTTCCACGTGTACTTAGGTTGACGTTGGTTAGGAACACGGATTTTTTGCTCGATTTTCGAATCTAGATTTTTTTTGTAGGGGCGTGGAAATGAGGGAGGAAAATGAAATGGGTTAAGTAAGAAGGACAAAAGTGAAGCTTATTTGTCTATCTTACATCAACGTTGATGCCGGACATTTTAAGATATTGGGTCGGTGGATAATCACGTGGCACGTATCTGATTGATTGATTGATTGATTTGGATTAGTTTGATGTGTCAATTTAATTTAATTCATGTTTCATACCGATAAAACTCGATGCCATCTTTGTACCATTTGAATGAATAGAGGACATTATCTTCTAGGTCATAATTGCAGGTCAATTCAGCGGATTCCCCGACCACCAAAGGTGATGGAATATCCAACAGGGTGATTCGTAAACAATGAACAACAATGTTTGATTGTGGCATCAACAACAACAACAGCAATGATAATTGAAACATTATCCATAATTGTCTTAATGAATAATCATAATGGAACCTTCTTAACCCGTTCATTATGGCTGATGATGATGATGGTAGGCGTGGTTTGGAGGTGTGGCTTTTATAATTTGATATCACTGAAAAAAAACAAAAATAAAATTTCATGAAATTATTATGAATGAAAAGAATGGAAGATGTAATCATTATTTTTTTTAAAGGAAATTGATAGAAATGAAATGATGAATGGAAATTGAATCATCAAATCGATCACCAATCAACGAAAACAAGTCATAATACAAGCTTGTAATTTGGTTTTTGTTTTGTATCCTAGGAAAAAATATTCCATTTTTTGATCGTTCCATAGTTGTCAATGATAAACAACAACATGATCTAGAAAACGAATGGGCCAATTATTTTTTTGTGTGTTGGTGTGTGTTTGTCTGTCTGTCTGATTCCCAATGGGCCAGCCTCCAAATGTGTCAAATTTGACACACACATAGAGACTCCCTTTTTCTCTCTCTGGTGTTTGTTGGCGAATTTCTTTGGTCCCAATGACTTGTTATTTTAATAATAATACAGTTTGAGAAATGATGATGGATTGGCCGACAATGAGACTGTGGTCTGCCAATGTGGACAACACAACAACAAGAAATCAACTTGTCAATAAATGTCCAACAAACTGACCACAACAACCAAACATGGACCACTTGATTATTATGTCGATTCGATTTTGAATGTTTCAGGATGCACACACACACACAACCAAAAAAGAAGAAGAATGATAATGCAATTTGATTCGGAAATTTCGTGAGCTGAAAGCTTGAATGTTCCAAATAAAAAACAGAAAGAAATTACGTGGAACATAACGTTTAGAAATTTTTTTCTTTTTGGTTGATCACGAACTTGTTGAGAAACGGAAATGGTTGTTGGTGTTTGCCGGCGGAAGTTGAAAATAGAAAAAAATCGACTTAAAGAAAAATTTTCTTACCAAATTTTTTGGTGTTAGATGTTGTTATTGTGGTGGTGGTTGCGGTAGAAGGATGTTGTTGAACGGTGTTGTCGGTGTTTGAATCAAAGTCCCATAAAAATAAAAGTAAGCATTTTTGCTCTTGTGGCATTGCTATCATGATTGTGGTGCTGGTGGTCTAGTGGATTATTTTTATAGTTGTCATTGGTTGCAATATAAAAATTTATTTGATTATTAAAATCGTTCCGTTTTGTTTTAAAGAGTTAGTTGTTTAGGTGATGATAGTTGTCACACACACACACATAGAGACAGAGAGACAGACACTCCATAAAATAGGATATTTATTTTTTTATCAATACAAATTGAAATTGGTAGCTTGGATACAAACAAGTGTGCAATTCATCAACATTTTTTTTATATTAATCAACCACAAGGTAATTAGTCATTGAGTTGGATTATATTTGTCAACATCGCCATTGATGAACCAAAAAGATATGTTTGAAACACGTTGTCCAACCTGAAACGATGTCAATCGTTGAATGAATCCTGGGAATCTTTCAAGATTTTTTTTTCTCCTGAAGATTCTTTGAGACAGGCGAATATGCGCCACACTAGTCTTGCTGCCGCTATATAAAAAGGCTAAATATCTCTCTCTCTCATAAGAATGTCTTGTGGCCACCAATTATAATTACGGGATAGAGTGGAACCAAACAACAAAAAAAGAAGCTTATGACGCCCGCGTTTGTCTTCTCTCTCACTTTATATGTCTACTCCAATCGGAACACTCGTACGCAGCCTAGCAATATATCACACACACACACAACACTGGTTGGTTGCCTGACAGACAAACTGATTCACTAAATGAAAAGCTTCACTAAACATGCACTGCCAAAATGAAACAGAATCCGGGACTCAAGTACCGTTTTCTGGGCGGCCCAAAAATGCTTTCCTTCTATCGGGTTGTTTGGTTTGTTCAAATCGTCTTGAGCCTTTTGTCTTGGGCCTTGTTTTTGAAAACCAAAAAAATTCATCATAACAATTTTTTTGGTGACTGTTGGGTTAGGTGAGGAATTTTTTTCTTATTATTTAGGAATTTCTTCTTTTTTTCTATCGGCTATTGTTTTCTTTGGTGTGTTTCGCTAAAAAAATACCGAAAGAGTTGAATGAATGAATTGATAAATGGTGCCGTGGTGAGCCACCAAAAAACGGTTTGGAAAACAATTAAAGAACCACAAAACAACAATCAGAAAATTACAATAGAGCTAAAAGCCAAAATGGGTTCAACAGCAAAAAACAAGAAAGGGTTAAATTAAAAAGGGTTCAAAAATGGGCGTCATTGTTGTGAGCTTGAAAGCAACCAATCAACTTTTTGGCTGCAATTAACCTTGTTCCTGTTCCGCTTTTCAATCTTATTTAAATTAAAAAAAAAATTAAAAATTTTCATAAACTTTTTCTCACTCCAATGGCCACCATTTCGTAATTATCATCGAATTAATTAATTAATAAATAATTAATTTGATTGTAATCAAATTATTGTCAATATAATAAAATATCCGGTTATCATTTTATGATTAGCAGCTGTATTGTTTCTTTTCTCATGTGTCTCGTTTCAATCAACGCCCACCTCTATCAATGCCCCGAGTGAGTGAATGAATCATCGTGCTGATCCAAACAATCAGCCAACCATGATGATGATGAAAGCCAAAGAAAAATCCATCAAGCTAATGATGATGATTGCTCGAACTCAACAAAATCTAAATGTCAATTTGGCTAATTGGATTGACGACAGCGTCGGCGACGGGGGCTTCATAAGTCTATTTAAAAAAATATATGATGATCCAATGATCTCTTGCCATTTGGGCGGAGCATCAGAAAAAAAATAGAGAGAGAAACAGACACGCCCCAATTCCAAACTTTTCCAACAGGTTCAATTGGTTTTGTTGTTTTTTTTCATTGGAAAGATTTGATTTTTTTTAGTTTACTGGTTTACGTCATTCAGTAAATCATTACGCAAAATAATATCGTACGGATGCTTGACAACATCCTCTAACATAAAAATGCAATTTACGAGCAAACTCTCCAATGACAAGTTGGTTAGTTGTTTTTAGTGCAATACACCAATATAAAATATAATGTGTCAAATATAAGGATAAAACCAGGTACATTTATTAATTTATTAAATCATGATGATTGCTAGCATGATGTTCGCTGTCCATTATTGAACATGATGCAATGCTGCATCATCATTTCGTGCAGTGGTCACTGGCCAGAGAATAATCCTGGTTGGATGATGTCTTCTGTTGGAACTGTTCTGATGACTCATTCAAGAAACGTTGAGGAAAATCACCTGATCATGGCCAATATTCACCTGTGTTTTTTTCCCTTTCGAAACTTTTTTTAAACAAATGACGTTGTGTTGATGTTTTTTTGTGAAAGTTCAGAAAAAAAAGAGAAAGAAAAGAAAGAAAATAATAAATACTAAACTTGTTTTTTTGTGAGTGTGTGTGTGTGTGTGTGCTAACTTCGTCGTTCATTCAGTCAATTATCATCTAATCAAGGTTTCGTGGACACGTTTCATTTGTTGAATGATGATGACTAATGTTGTGAATGCTAGCTGCTGCTGTTGTCTGTTAAAACGATGATAAAAACATTGTACCCAGTGTTTAAAAAATAGCATTTTCATTTTCGTTTGTGATCGTGAATGAATGCGCGTTATTTTTCTCTGTGAGCAAGCTATAGTATTTTCGTTTCTGTTGTTGTTATTGTTTTGGTTTATAAATGGATATGGATATATCACCACCTCCACCTCCGCCACCACCTCCATCACCACCAGCTAATCTTTATCCTGAATTACCATCGAAAATGATTATGGAACCAGTACCACAATCAGCAGGACAATCAATAGAAGATTATATTCATTATTATGATTCAGTTGTTTCCGCTAATATTTGGGATGATGTACAAGCGGCTTTGTATTTACCAAGATTTATAACTGATCAACGTTATCGTAATTTTATTTCACAATTAACTGTTGAGCAAAGACAATCGTATCGATGGTTACGGCAGATCATATTGGATGCTGCTTATTATCAACGACAACAACCGGGTGGTATGTTGCCATCTGGTTATGATTATCATCAGAGAAGCTTATGCCAGATGTATTGGTCAAAATTGGGAGATTTTCGAACACATGTTCGCCAAGACATTTATAATTTAGGACGTGAACTACATGGATTGGTTGGGGAAACCTGTCATCAATTAGGACAACATCAAGTAAGCAAAGATTGCGCACAATTGTTCAAACATATCATGCCGACCAGAGTTGAACGAACAGTATCCGGCGTGTTTCAACGATTGACCTCTAGAAGGATAATGCCAAGTGATCATCATTATCATCGCCACCAACCATCATCATCACATCAGCCGCCACCAACCGAACCACCATCATATCAAGACATTTATGGAGATAAAAAATTATGAAATGTTTGCACCAAAAAAACGACACACAAACAAATCACGCCCAACTGTTCATTGAAGCCTCACCCACACACAAAGGATACAAAGCAAAATGAAACCAACCAAACGACAACAACAAAAATTCTTCATAAAAAAAAACAATTTTTGTCCATTAACATGTGCTTGCTTGTTGTTTTGTAACAAGAGGAAAAAGAGGGGACAAAAAATATACAAGAGAAAGGGTTAATTTTATTATTACATCATCATCCATAACAGCAACAACAACGACAGTAATTATAATAATTAACCATGCACAAATGACGACGACATTTTGTCTGGTTTCATTTATATTTTTTGTTGTTGTTTGTCATCATCAAGTAAAAAAACGAGCCAGAAATGATGTAAAATTCATGTTTTATTCTTCAGTTAAACACAGCCAGAATATGTTGTTTTTGGTCACACCTACCGCACACACACACAAGCCAATCACAATTGGCCACTCCTTTTAGAATTTTTTTTCATGTTATAATTATTAAAATCAATTAATTTGTTTTTTACACTTAATTTAATTTTTTTGAAAATTAAATTTTTTTATGGTTGTATTTTTTTGGTGAGTGGGAGTGGCTTACAATTTTTTCTCTTTGGTTAGGGTCAGTGAGCGTTTTTTAGTGGGGTTAATTCTATCGCCAAACAGAAAGGGGTTAAAGGGGGAAATGAGTGAAATTCATCCAGCCAACCGTTCTGCAAAACGATGTGCAGAATCCAATGGATCCAACAAAACAGAGAAACTTTTAATTAAAAAACAACACGAACAAATCTGTTGTTGAACGAATCAAGCTGCTGTGTTTGTCAGTGTTAGTGTGTGTGTTTCTCTATGGAACGGATGGCTGAATTACCATATTGTTGGTGTGATATCTCATATCTCATGTTTTGTTCATAGCAAAACATTTGTCTCATTTTTTGGTTTTGTTTTCACGGTTTCACATTGTGAATGTGATTCAAAACCATTCCCCACCAAAAAAAAGAAGAAAAGTTTACGAAATGATAATTACAAACAATTTAATTTAATAATAATGATGATTATTGTCCAGGATGTTGTTATCATTTATAGCAAAGATCAAAGCAACGAAAAAAGGGTTTAAACACCATTTTTCTATATGGTTGCTTTGATGGCGGTCATCAACACTTTCCATAGACAAATTTCAAATGAAAACAAAAACAAGATCAATTTTATGGATTTCCGCAACAAGAAATTAAAACGGGGCTTGGTTCACCAGCTTAACCAGTTCATTCAAAGAAAAGATTAATTTGTTATATTTTTTCAATAGAAATATTCTTGGTTATATTGATCCACAACAAACCAAAACGAACGAAGAATATTCTGTAATCTAGAATATGAATGAATTAATGTTGTAATTTGTTGATGATGATTTTTCTCACACCAGTAAACGAACCAGAAAACCAAAAAAAAATAACAATAGAATAGAATATTCTGGCTGACCAACCTTGTTTGGTTGGTTGGTGTTGAACATTAATCTTGTCTTGTGTGTGTATGGTGACCGTAGAGTTGTTGTTGTTTTTTCGTGGATCGTTGGTCACCTTTTTTTTGTTGTTGGTTGGCTTTTATATGCACAATTATTTATGTGTTTTGCTAGGAACCATTGTGTGTGTGTGTGTGTGTTAGGTTTGGATTAATTTTTTTGGCGTCCAGTTGTGGCTGGTCCAATTTTCACCTGACCAATGTTCTGTGGTGTTAGTGAACCATCTGGCCACAACCATTCAACCATGCATTGATGATTAGGATTTTTTTTAATCAAAATAATTGAAAATGATTGATTGATTGATTCTGGCTTTTTGAAAGCTCTCAAAAACATCAGCGACATCTAACGAGCAAATGCTAATAGCTCCACCTTTCTAATAGAGGATAATTTAGGCGGCGCTTATTTCTTTTGTTCATAAATAACGATTCATTTTTTATCTTACCACAAAAAAACATGAATCGTAATTTATCATGCATCCATATGATGTTTTTGTAATTATAAAAAACCACCAGCAAAAAAATGGTAAATTCAAATTTGGTTGGTTTGGTTCCATCATTTGGTTAGCTCGATTCATCTTGTTTCTTTGTTTCAGAATAAATGAAATATAAATTTTGCTCTTTCATGTTTTTTTTGTTGGAACGTCAAAAACGAGAAAAAAACGTTTAGAAATAATAAGCAAATTTATGTGAAAGTAGAGGTTCTTATCTATGGAGTTTTTTGTTGTTTGTAGGCGTTTTTGTTGTTGTTATTTTTTGGCAATTTCATTTCCGTTACATAATTTTTGTTGCGCTTGTTTCATTCATTTGTTTTCCCCTTTCAAGCTATTAATAAATGTTGTTTGTGTCTAGTCATAGCCATATATCCATATAGCCATATATCTTGCTCTTTTGTTTTTTTCGTTGTTTTTTGTTGGTTGGTTGTTGTTTGCTAGATCGCTACAATAATAATTAAATGTTATTGTCTTGAATATGCTTGTTTTTATATAACCAATGAGGGCAATTGATATCAGCTTTATGCCACACCCACAAACGCAATATTTTGGCGCCAAATCGCTGCTTCTGCTGATTATAAAAAAAGGATTCTCTATAGAGAGAGAGAGATCTAGGACTAAAAATAATAATATTCCAATATCATTTAGTAAATTATATTATTATTATAATTCATAAATAACAGAACAACAACAAAAACATACAGCAGCATATTATATTTTATTATTATTATTATGATTACCGCCCGGATCATGATCCAAAAGTATCCTAGAAAAAAATGTATCCTGGATCCACCACCACCACCACCACAACAGCAGCAAGTCAATTTAGATAAGAGCTTGTCGTTCTCTTGTCACACGGACACACAAGATCCATTGAAGATTAAGCTCTTCACTTCTGTATGAAAGATAATCATCTGATAAGCGCACCAAAAGACAAATGATCCACAAAAAACAACAAAAAATAAACTTTCCAATGGAAAGGAAATATTCTCTTATGTGTACAATATGTGTGACATCTTGTGACAATTTGTAATTACTTATCATTTTTTTGTTGTTGTTTGTGTTTTTTTTGATAATTTATTTTATTTTTTTCCAGCTGCTGAATGATGTTGGTTGAACAAGAAGAAGAGTGTTTTGAGAGAGAGAATTGAATTGTTTCGGTGAACCAGAAAAACGTTTTCACCAACCAACACACCAAACACACCCCCGTTTTGAGTTGTTGCTGTGAAGTGAAGTGAATGAGTGAAATATCCAACTAATAGTCATTCGGTATTCGGCAGACACTCTGTATGTATCCGTGGATATGTCATTTTCTCTCTCTTGATTCTGGATCCTTTTTTAGATTCTTGTATGCCCTTATACACACTCATCATTCACATTGAATATTTTGGTCACGTTGAATCGTCTTGTCGTCGTCGTTGTCCGATGT
This sequence comes from Tragopan temminckii, assembly GCA_028571105.1. Lineage (NCBI taxonomy): Eukaryota > Metazoa > Chordata > Aves > Galliformes > Phasianidae > Tragopan > Tragopan temminckii. Next base: position 39,967 of record JAOWBP010062864.1, read on the forward strand.
CGTAGTCGTTTTTGTTGTTATTCGTCTGCAACCATATTTCTCTCCCTATTTCCCTCTCTCTGTGTTTGGCTGGTTGGTTGGATACACCACGATCATCAACCAGAAGAAAAACAAGAGATCTGTTAGGATATATAAAAATATAATCCACACTCTAGATCCAAAAAAAAAATTCCACCAGCTGTTTCAAGCTAGCTTTGTTGCTTGTTTAAGCTCCTCCTTCTTTTTTGCTGATGCTGCTGTTGCCCACATCATGATCTTGGATTCTAAAATCCAATAAAAAAATTTTTTAATGTTTGATTCAATTTTTTTCTGTCACTCCCAAAGGATCCATTTTCAAATGGATCATAATGGTTTGTAATGTGCTCGTGTGTGTTTGTAGGTGTTAATTAGATTGACAGCAGATAGATCTAGATCTAGAGCCAGTCCCACACACATGCTTAAACTCCACCCACCCAAGTAATACTATTGATCGATTGGATTTTAATAATCCACCACAAATAGCCGGGGATAATAATTTTGGTTTTGTGTTTTAGTCTGACTGTCAGACTGGATGGTGTTGATCATGATGATGATGATAATGATGGACACCATTCACCATAATAATTATGCCAATGTGAACCAGGATATATTTTTGGTTCATCATCATCACGACGACGACTATGACGATGATGATGATAATAATTAAAGTGATTAAAAACCAGCACCATAAACCAGAGAAAAAAATTATATTTTTTCCTCTGGTTTCAAATAAAAAATTATTATAATAATTCTTTGGATCTTGTTCTCTTGTGTCAAAATGATAATAACTGAAAATAACGAGAATAACAATTGTAATAATGGAAATATAATGTCACATTCAATCTCTTCTCATTTCTCTTTCGTTAATTTTCCTTTCGTTTTTTTCTTGGTGAAAGTTTCCACCATGGAACTGGTTATTTTTTTCACCAGGATCCAGAACAAAAAAATTAACAAGAATCCTAGTGTAAGGAGGTGTGGCTTATTTTTTCCACCTGCGGTTGCTTTTCATGTTTTAGATTCATTCACAGACATAGCAAATGAATGAATGTCTTGTATATGAGTACCCTTTCAAACCCCCTTAAATATCAACCTTAAAATTATCCTGATCACCCTCTCTCACTAACACTAACAGTTACCCAGAGCACCCTAAACCTAACCCAGCACCACCGCCACAACACATTAGTCATCATCATGAAAAAGCATTAATTATTCCCACTTTGTCTGTGTCTAGCTATTATACATTTGGTCCTCTACTACTAGTTGTAGCAGTTAGTTGTTCTGTATTCAACAACATTATTCTTTTCGTACGATGATTCTGGCTGGATGGTCCGTTACAATTAATTTATTTTTACTGGCTTAATGCTTGCTCGCTCATTCTTTTTTTTGGTAGGTGCATTGAATGATAATAATAATTATGCCAGCACCCCTAAATGTTCAGAAAAAAGGTTTCAAAAAATAATTTTTTTATGAACAGCGTTGTTGTCTTGTTTTTCACTGGGCTGGTTTCAAAAAAAATTATGAAATTTTTTTGCTTCTTCCTTTGTTCTTTTGAAGAAAAAAATTCTTTTTGAATGCTTAGATGCCAGCGTTGTTCAGGTTTTTTTTCTTGTTTGGTTCGTTGTTCCAGGTAGACGGTACAAATAATAAATAATTAACAAGAGAGAGAGAGAGAGAGAGAGAGAGAGAGAGAGAGAGCCCGGTGTTGTTTCATTGAATGCGCTGTCCAGGAATATGGTCATTAATGGTCTTGTTGGAGAATAGGTGTTAACCAGATTATGTGATGATGGAACAAATATATAAACCATATTTGATGATGATGAACCATGTTTATATTATCCATATGGTTTATATCATTTCATTCTTCATTCTCATAAAAACAATCTCATAATGGCTAAAAAATGATGATGATCCATTCTAAAGTTTTTTTGCTAGTTTTTTTTCTAATGGTAGGTGTGGTCTCGTTTTTTTCACTTGAAACCAAATTACATTGTTTGAATGGTTTTTAAGAGATTTTAAAAACCGAGAGATGGCGCTGAAATTTATCGGTGTCTATTTACTATTTTTTTATGCTTATATATCTATTTTAATTAAACGTGGTGTTTGTGTGTGTATATTTATACAATCATCAATTATTTATGAACATCATTTGTGGACGGATCACCGCCACTATCATCATGGAAAAAATTACACATTTAATTACATTTTATCTTGTTGTTGTTTTTTACAAGTTTAATCTATATAGACACAAAAATATGCATGAAAATTCCAGGAACTTGTTTTTTTTGGGGAAATTAAATTTTTAAAGCTTCATACCAAGAAAAAACATCTTAATTATTTATTTTAATTGCATATTTTTTAATTAAATGTTTTTGTTTTTTCTCTGGTATTCTTAAAATTTTGGATCTTATGGAAACTTGTGAGAAATGATTTTGTCCAAAGTTTTTTTCCTGTTGGATCTCTACCCAAATTATATTTTTTTTTTGTTGTTGTTGCGTGGAGTTCCGGGTAAAAAACCAGTATTCTCATTTTCTGGTTACAAGTTCTGGTTTTGTAATGATATATTTTTTTTCTTGTTTTGTTTGTTATTCTCATAATTGAGTATTCAAGTGATGATGAATACACGAACCAGAAAAATGAGTTTCTTGCGTATGTTTTTTTTCGCTGGATCCTGGTGGTGGTAACGGTGCTGGATTTCGTTTCGTTTCGTTCACAGAATCCTAAATCATTCATTTCATTCACAATGAAGATTTCCCATGTGGTCATTGGAATATAAGAGGAGGAGAATGAGAGAAAGGATCCCAAAAACATTGTTCTTTTGTGTGTGTGTGTTCTGTGTTCTGGATTCTATCCCACGGAATCCAAAAACGGAACTCTCTCTCTCTCTCTCTTTGGAACAAAAAAACTTTTGTTTTAAAAAAAGAGCAGATAATTTTCTCCTATTTTTTTAGTTGATGATGACGATGATTATGTCTCAATTGGATCATCTTGGAAAACTGTACCAAAAAAAACAGCAGCTCACAATTAACACATTAATTTATAGAATTGAAATGGTCACTTCATAATAATAATTTTTATTGGTTATATTGGCCAATTGGTCAACAACCATAATTCCATTTTATAGCATTTCATAATGATTCTTGATGATGGCTTACTACAATTGCCATTAAAAAAAATTCCAAAAAAAAACGAAGATCTTTGTGATCCACAAAAATTCTATGTTCCAGAAAGTTGACCACCATTTTCTTACGTTATTTATGAATTATTAATAAAAATAATTTTTTTTTCTCCTTGGTGATAATAATAAATTATAAGCAGAACAAAGTTTTCTATGCTTGTTTTTGTGTTGTATGTTGTAATACATTTTTATAACATGAATATTAATAGATATACAAAAATTGATAGATGGCGCTCAAGTTAGTTTGGCAAAATAATATATGCAAAAAAAAGAAGAACGGGAAAAAAGTTTTTTTTTGCCAATTTTTTCTTCTTGACTAGAATATCGATTCTGACCAGAATTTGGAACAAATTTTTTTTCTATTCGGATCCAAAAAATAAAGAAAATATGCTATTCTTTGTTCTCGTTTGGATTCTTGTGTTCCAAATTCTGTTCCAAATTCTCTATGTTGTTGACCAACGAACAAAAAAATTTAAATTTGAATTGAATTGGAATTGAAAAATATATTTTTTTTATATTTATTCTTGTTGTTCATTTTATTTATACACCAAAATGATGATGATGATGATGATCATTATTATTACATAATAATAATCCTTAATCCCTTTCAAGTGAACATATACACAAAAGAAGGATTATTCTATCCAACAACTCTTATTATTATTATGAAAGTAAATGGATCCAATTCAATTCAGAATGTCCGGCAAAGCGAGAAACGAATCCAGAATCGTTTATTTTTGAAGAGAATCCAAAAAGAAATGTTCATGTGAAGAATCCAAGAATGATAATAAAATGATGAACCTTGTGAAAAGTGAGTGCAAGAGAGAGAATCCTAAAAAAATTTGATTTGACTTAAAGACGAATACCAAACAAGATCCTTGTCACAAGGTCTCTTGATGTATATTTTTTTATGTTAAATTATATGGCCAAAAAATGGTCCAAATGGTAATAAAACAATGTTATTATCTTCTTTTTTTAGTGGGTAATTTTGTAATTGTTGTGCATCAAGAATTGGAATGTTTTTTTAGGAAAAAACATCATTTTGGCATGTTTATTTATTTATTTATTCAGGCTTGTGTTTTGGTGGCTGCTGGTTGGTTGCATCCGCATTCTGAAACAACTTTTTTATATAAAAAACCGTTATTTTCCATTTGGGTAACACAAAAAAAAGAAATTAATTTGTCGTAAAAAAGGTAGTTGTCATCGTAAATTTTAAGATGGCAAAAATGTCAGAATTAAGATTTATTCTCGGATATTTGTTTATTATTATAAGATTAGGGTTTGTTTGGTAAAGGGTTGTATGGTTTTAAAAAGGATTAAGCCTTGAGGCGTTCTCTTCTTTTTGGATCGCTCCGCCTACCATTTCTCTTTTAGCCAACCAAAAAAATGATTATCATTTGCCATCATTTTACGGTTGGTTGCATAGTTTGTTGTTGTAGTAGACGTATATTTGCCTGTCGATTTCTCATTCACTCGTTTTTGTTTGTCTGATCAATTATCTCTTAAAAAATCATTTTTTTGTGTCTCTAATTTGGCTTATATACTAGTTTCATTGAATTGGTTCATTCACTGTTCACTCAAATGATGCTGCGTTAAAATGCTGTGTTCCATGAAAATCTTATTTTTTTTGTTCTTCCACCAGCTTTCAACATCAACCTTTAGGTTATTTTTTTTAAAGTGTATCCGCTCACCCTCCGCCTTCAAGCAACCTTTCCAAACATGTTAATAATCATTGTATAGAGATCCTTCACCCCTTCCTCATCGTCATCTTTCTCATGATCATCATCCAAAAACTATCCAAGGCGCCATCTGGTTTTTTATAAAAATTACAATTGCAAATTTTTTTTTAAAAAAAAGAAGGCGCGTTTAAAAAATTTAAACGATGAATAATTCATCATCATTTTAAATTTTTTTTAAAAACACCAAAGGGTTATTTAACAGTCAATTTCCTATACGGAGAACACGTGTACGTACGTGTTGTTTTCCTTTTGTTTTGCTCTCAAATCAGATCTACACACACCCATCAACAACAACTCATTTAGAGTCAAATTGACAAAAAACATTGACAAGAAGAAATTTGAAAATGAGAAAACAATCCTTTTTCTCTCTTGTTTTTTTTCCATAAACCATTTTGCCCAGGTAATTAAAACCAGTTATTCATTTACCTGTTTAATTTTCTTTTAGCAGTTGTAGTCGATTTCGTTTTTTTTTCTTAGTTTGTTTGTCATTTTGCTTCCATTTGCTGACTGACTGACAAACAAAAAACAATTCGTTAATTATTATATTTTTATGAACATTTTCACTTTCTTGACACAGTTTTTTTTCTGTTTTCTTTTTGCTTACTGGGGTAAATCCACCGCAAATGTGTTAAACGAAATCGGTAATTCGAGAACTAAATTTGTGTTGTGTGTGTGAATAACCAACGCCCCAATTGTATTTTCAATTGTAAATGAAAGAATCATCGCGAATCATCAACATATTTGTTTATTGTAATAAATCTTCAAACTAAATTTAGTAACTTAGTTTTCTTCTTATAGAAAGCATTTTTTTGTTTTGTATTTGACGTCTTAAACAACTGTTGGTTAACTACGCACAACAAGAACAACATCTGGATGAACATTTTCCATCACATTTACCATGTTTATTTGATTTTCAGCAGAATTAAATGTTAAATGTGCACGCTGCCCTTGATTTTCATACAACTTAATTCAGTTTGATTTTAGTTTGTTTGATTTAATTGATTGATATTAACTAACATCATCATTAAAATGACTGGCGTTTCCGCTGCTGTCGTTGAATCTTCAAATGTTCACCAAACATCTTCATCTAATATCAAGCTTACCAGCGAAACAACAAATTTACCAGTTTCAAATATGGAACCACCAGCAACCATGGATGTGGTGGTAGATGATGAAAGCATTGATATCAGAGCACCACATCCATCATTATTATCATCATCATCAATGATTAACTCAGTGGTTCTAGATCAGATAGCAGCCGATGATGATTATAATCATCAATTAAATCGAGATATTTCATTAGCATTTCATCCAGTTACACAACCAATCGTTTTGTTTCCTTCTATTGATCCAAATCAAAATGTTAATCACAATCACAATCAACAACAACCACAAACCATTCAACCAGTATCATCATCATTTTATAATTATTCATTATTAAGTTTGGCTAAAAGTCAAATACGTCCAGAATTGTATCAATTAGCATTCGATGTCCAAGAACAAGATGATGAACTAGAGGAAGAGGATGTGGCAACTACATCTTGGTCAACCGTTACCATTGATGGTATTTTTCAAAAATTTTTATCATTAAAAAATTTTTCTTAATTTTTTTTCTTCAGATCCAAACGGCACTGCACCACCATCTGAATTACAAACACCAACAACACCACCGCTATCTGGTGAGCGCAAATCGAAACAACCGCCTCAATCAGCTAAAATAATGGTGGTGAATGCTGATCCAAAAACGGGAGCCAGACGTCCGGCGCAATTGTTAAAGACACCTGCTGGAACACCGGCCGGATTGTTAATGATGAAACGGTTGCAACAAGCACAAGCTGGGTCCGTTGGCAGTGTTCCAGTTTGTTGTTGTTGCATTAGTTGAACATTCACAACCAATCAATCAATCAACCTTCGGAACAAACATCTGTGATACACAACTCAACCACAATTAAATTAATTAATCATTTTTATCATTTTAAATTTTAATCTTTTAAATAATAAATCAATCAATCATTTTAAAAAATTCATTTTGTTTAAACAATTGACTTTATTTCAAAAAAATAATCAATAATAACTTATTTGTATGGGCGTGTCTGAATGATAAGAGTATGTGTGTAAATGAGCGAATGAACGAATGAGTGGGTGTGTGGTAGGTGTGTCTCTGTGTGTATATAAATAATATACAAACAATGTGGGTGTGTAAAGTATTTTCAATAATAATAATAATAAAGTATATAATAATTGAGTGTAAAAATAATAATAATAATAATAACGAGAAGAAAAACTGATTCCAAAAGAAGAAAAAAAAACAGATAAGATACGCCCACAAGGCCAGTTTGTGGGTGTGGACGTGCATTCAAAATCTCCATGGTGGACCTGTTTGAAGGAATTGATTAATAATGTGGTTATAGTTAATGGAATAATACATACGTCCGCCTTTATAATTGTTTCTGCCGGTTCGGCCTGGTGGTAGCCGTTGTCTTCTCTCGTAATGGTAAATGTTATAACCAACAGCACCACCTGGTGTTGGAGTTGTTGTAGTTGCCGAACCCGAATTAAACCAATCATATTTACCAGGTGGTGGTTTATATCTGAAACATTGTTTGTTTCCTTGTATGATTTGGTGGTGATGCGTTGGGTTACCAGACTTGTAGACATTCATGGTGCTGGTCAATGGTGCCACTCTGCTTTTTCTTCGTTCATGCGTTCGTATAACGCGCATTGGATCCCAAAGATTTTTCTTATCTTCATCCTCATCATCGTCATCATCGCCGTCTTCTTCTTCCTGTATTTTGGCCAATGAAAACGCATTCGGATTCATCGAAGATCGACGTCGCATTCCTTGTCCACGTTTCTGTGGTGCAATCGGACCATATTTACGTTCATATTCGGCTTGTAGTCTTGCCGTCAAGCTATTATCCACGCTTCGTCGCCATGGATATGGCTCGTTTTCGAGTTTGATGAACACGCCTTGTGTTGGATAGATTTGATTGACCGGCGTATCAGATTCGCTACTGGCCACCAAATGATACGATTCAGCTAAATATTTGAAACGTTGTCTGGCAGCTTCACGCAACATTTCATCACTTGATTGTCTAATCAATTTCCTGAACTCTTCCAGCGTAATGTTCCGTCGTCCACCCAGCATGTCCCTTGGTACGATCACTTTGCCAACGCATTCTTTCTTTGGCACCAGGTTGACATCTTTGATTTTATAAATGAAATATCGTTGTTCTTCATTATCATCACCACGAAGCGAATATGTTCGATCTGGTGGAGAGAACGGTGGCGAATCTTCACTGCCCGTTTCTTCACCATTCGATTCTCTTCCATTCGGTATCAGGGTGGAATAACGCCCATTGGCCATTGGACGAAGACTAGGACGTCTGGGCAGCGGTGTCAACAAATCCCAAGATTGTTTTCGATGTTTAGATCGTTGTTGTTGTAGTTCATAATCATCAATCGGTTTAGCGGTTTCAATTTCAGGTGATTTCGGTGTTTCATGTTTAATTTCTGGCACTTGTTTTGTTGCAGGAGATGTTCGCTGTTGTTGTGGTGATGGTTGTGGCTGTGCGATCTTATCAGGATATTCACTGGAAGCATTAGAAGCATTGGAATCGATTTCTTCGATGACCAAATCAGTTGACAACAACATCGAAGCACTTTTTCTTCTTCTGTGAGAGCTTTCTGCACTACCTCCACCATCACCAGCAATGGCAGTGGCAGAATTCGGTTTAGTGGACGGTGAATGACCATGATCACCAGTTGATTGATCATCTTCAGTAATGATAATGTTGGTGGTGTCCTCCGACGTTTGGTGCTGGTCGGTTTGGTCGAGGTAACGGTGGTGCTGCAGGTTTGCTGTGTCTTGATCCGCCTCCGTCTGTTCTAGTTGTTGTTGAGTGATGGGTGTGGTGGACAGGCGACGTTCCTGGTGCACCTGGTCCGATTCCTGATTGGCTGTTGTGATGATTATGGTGATGGTGGTGTTTTCGGTGGTTTCGTGTATGATTCGAATTATTATTATTAGTATTATTATAGCTATGATTATTATTAGATCTATGCGGTGAATGATTATTATGGTGGTGGTGTTGATGGTGGTTGTGGTGTGGTACGGCACACGTGCTACTAGTACTTCCAGTATCACTACTTCTATCACTACTATGCGAATGATTACAGCTGCTGGTACCGCTACTGCTATAGAAGCCACTACTGCTTATACCTTGTTCACCTGGTGTTGGAGGCGCAATCGCTATGGACGGGTGAGGTGGATGAGGTGGTGGAGGCGGGGGTAATGGCTGCTGACGAACGTGTCCTCCTCCAATATGACCATTCGCTCCGCTTATCGGTTTGGTGAAACGATTCATGTGTTGTACTTTGGTGGCTTGTGTTTTCAAATCTGGTGGTTGATGATACATCATATCGTCCACTATTGAACGCCCACCACGACGTAATGGACCATCTCCTGGTGGATTAGAGCCATACGAACTGTACGATGAACCAGTACCAGAACCGCTGGATGTTTGTGGCAAGTAATCCTTGCTGCCCAACATGAAGACATCATCACGGTGTGTTGGTCGTACGTTGTTCGGATTGCTGTGAAGAGATTTGCGATAATTCATTTTTGGACCACCGAAACCACTTCCAGAATGAGCTTGTTTCATCATTGAGCTATCGTAGACGATTTCTAAGTAAAAATCAAATAACAGGTTTAGTAAATTTCCAGAAACATTTCTCAAAAAACAAAACTTACTTCTATAATAGCAAACGGCCAACAAAATGATAAAACCAAACACCAATAAAGTATTTACAAACAAAATCAATATCCAAATCAATGATTTATGTGACAATTGTCCATTATCTTTGTTGTTGGTGATGGTAGCAGATGATGATTCACCACTACTGGACAAATCATTGCTATCTCCACCGGATGAAGAATATTTTGGCTTTCTTGTGGTCAAAAATCGATGATTGATCAACGTGGTGGTTGTCCTACCACGTCCAGATGATGGCAAACGTGTTGTAGCTATATTATTACCGTTTCCTAGATATTCAACATCGATTATTGAATTCTTTCGTGAATCATCATCATCATCCTCATGATTGGGTCTGAATAGTCCAATCGAATCGACAGTTGTCAATGATTCTAATTCGCTTGCTGATTTACGTTTCTCTACGATTCGTGTGGTTTCATTCTTTACGAATACAGGATCTTTTGGCGATTGTAAGGGAGTGTTTGGTTTTTGCTGGGTTTTGGTTCGCGGTTTCGAATGACCAGTCGTAACAACCGGGTGTTTTTTGACGGTTGGTGGAGGAGGAGGCGGTGGCGGAGGTGGAGGTGGAATATAAAGCGGCATATCATCTACATAAATTTGTTTGATCTTCAATAATAATTCGCTTGAATAAATGAAGGTCATGTTGATCAAACGTTGTTTGAGCTGTTGTCGTTGAAATTCGACGAACGTCTGATAATATTGATTGAAGAGTTCTTGCATTGAGCTGCCACTGTTTTGTTTGGTTCCGTTTCGTGATTGTTGTTGTTGTTGCGAATCCAAATGATGTAACATCGATACGTTTTTTGAATGGAAATTCATTTGCAAACATTGGCTACCGTTTATAACGAAACGATTATCCACAATAAAATCTCTAAGTAATTGTGGATAATTGTTTTCGTGTGTGAATGAAAAATCTCTTTTAACGGACAACTGAGTCCTGCGGCCATCTTTGCTCTGGTGATTGTTGTGCGCTAATCGTGCTTTCAAATGTTGCGGTATCATGTCTGATGGCATCGGCGCAGCACGATTCGCCAAAAAATTTATCAAAAATATACTCAATTTCTCCATGTTCAAATCGCATAAGTAATCTATGAAACGAGATGTTGGCACTGAATAGTGGCTGTGTCCTAGTTGACCTCGACCGGAATTGCTTCCTCCAATCACTTGTTGGTTGGCTCGATCGATGACAATCGATGCTTGAAGATTCATCTTCATCGAATGGCACTTTTCTGTTGTCCATACAAAATGCACTTCATTCGGATTCTTTGGTGCATTCGTGGTTGTTGTTAATGAAGTTTCATTCGAACTGGTTGATTGGTCATTATTGTTGTTGGGATTTTTGGCCAACACATCAAACGGACCAAATGTTGTTTCGATCGTATAACATGCCGGATTGGATCGAAGTGTAATTTTGAGCAAATAACGATAACCCCATTTTGTTATCATCAAATTGTCAAATAAAAAACGAAAATATACATTCGGTAGATGTGTGGTTGGTGATTGGTGATGATGTGCCGATTCCACTGGCACAGACATTTGACCAGTTAAAATGCCAGGATATATTTCCGGATATAACAAACTAGCAGATGCTGACCATTTGTATTTCTATCAAGATAAATTAAATGATTAATAAAATTGTAAAGAAAAGTTTTTTTGGAACCAACCTTCAAAACCAAATCAAAATATTGTGCATTATGAGCCAGGTTTTTGGATTCTAATTGTAGAAAAAATTCCAATGGAGGAAGGTTTTGCTTTTCCCAAGGATAGAAACGTTCCAATGAAGTAGTTGTGATCAATTTCAATGTTGGATGCTTAATGACCAATCCTTGATGTGTTAAAACATGTCTCGATGATTCAATGCAAGTCTTTTTCGATTGCATGGTCATAAATTGTGATTCGGATTGTTGAGCACCGCTAGAACCTGATCCAGATCCGGAACCAGATTGTCCGGATGCCGAACTAGATGATAGTTGTGAATTCAATAACGATCCGACCGGCAGACCCGATGCAGCTGCGGCAGCAATCGAATTTGTCATCATTGAACCAGAACCAGATGAACCAGATGATCCAGACTTTGAAATGAAATTGTTACCATTTCCGTTTGATGTTCCATCAATGTTAGCTTGTGATGAAGAGCCTGTTATGCCACGATCAAAATGCAAAAAGCATTTTGGTCGAACATTTTCGATGATTATCAAATCGGTTGGTATTTGTGGATCATTTTTTGAATTAGATTTTCTTTTTTGTGAACGTCTTCTTGAATATTGATTGACACTTGCTATACCATTTGGATCGGGTATTGTTTGGCACATTGTTATACAGGTTGATAAATGGTGATCGGAGGAAGACGACGATGATGCTAAACTACTGCTGTTGATCATCGTTGGAATGGTATCGTGTAGCAGTTCCCAAATAGACGAAACTACAGGCGGATGATGTGAATGACCTCGACTACTGCCACCATTTCCATTGTGCTCCCAAAGGAATTTCTGTGACAGACCAATCTGTTTCACCGTTAAACTTAATTGACAACGATGATCCAGAAGATTCTACAAAAATTATTTTATTAGATTGATTAATTAAAAAGATAAATAGCAACTTACAAATTTCATAGCGGTTGCACCACAAAACGGTTCTTTTTGTCCACGCAAAATTGAAGAAAAATGATGAGTGTTGAATGTGAAACTGTTGTCGGGAAATATTTTCAAATTAAATGATTGTATCATTTTGATTTATTTAAAAAAATTGCAACTTACAGAACACATTGAAATTGAGGTCCGAACACTAGATGGCAGCTTACGTTGAATGTGCTGGTGGATAATTCGAATACTGGTCGGTTATTATCGGCTTTATTATTGGCCGATGAAGATGATCCTGAAGATGCTGAAAGCAGCTGTTGTTGAAGCATTTGCTCACAATTGGCTTTGGCATGTTCGGCAGCTGCTTTTGAATTACGAATCAAAAGATTTGATGCTGAATCAAATGATGGTTCCGAAGAAGAAGATGTCGATGTTGAAGTGTTAAATTCATTAGGTTGATCATTCGATGATGAAGATGATCGATGATGTTGATTGGATGGATGAACCCTTAAAAACAATTCCAATTGTTCTGATTCGATGATAATTCGTTGTTCCATTATTGGATCATAACGTATTGCGAATTGTGTAATCAGTCTACTAGAGTTATTATTATTATTGGCAGAGGCAGAACCTCCATTCACCAAATGATCACAGTACAATTGATTTTGATCACTAAACGGATATGGGCGTGTTTTTTGGCGATTCGGCAGTGTTGGTCCGTGGTTCTGGTGTTGGATATTTTGATGTTTTTGACGTCCGGATGTATAGGAAGCCGATTTCAAGCGATAATTTCCTTTCTGGTTTGATCTTGAACGATCATTTTGGCTATCATTTACATAATAATCATCTTGGTCGTCATCATCTTCTTCGTAATCATTATCATCGGCTTCCGGTTGATCATAATGGCCGTCATCATCATCATCATCTGGATTGATTTGATGATGAAGTATGAAGCCATCATCAATGACATCAACATCCATTAAAGAATTGGCAGTGGTTGTGGCTGTTGGCCATGTAGAATGGTTATGAAAAAAGCGATTACTTGAATAATGATTCATGTGATTGGATTCGCTGGCCAGCAATGTTTCACCATGTTGATGTTGATTTTTCAACGAAGATGATAATTTCGGTCGATGATGTCTTTGTAATGTAGTAGATGATGGAAACATTGAATAGATTCTATTACCATGCGATGATAATTGTTGTCGTTGTGCGTTTTGTTGTTGTTGGTTGTTATTATTATTATTATTTCTTGGTGGATGGGAAATAACGTCCCAGTTTAAATGTCCCGGTGACATGGTTGACGTTGTAGTTGTGGCTGTCAACGGTGATGGGAAATTGTCTATTTTTACGAATGAACAAAATGAAATAGAAATTGAATTTTTTTTTGAAAAAAATCTTAAACTTTAAAAAAATTAATCACAATCACAATGAAACAAAAAACCTGTTGGATAATTATCATTTTTCTTAAACTTGATGCTTTTCAATGCTTTCACTCAAGTGTGATTTAAAACTGAAACCGAAAACTTCATTGTTGAGAATAAGAAATTTCATCCACAGAAAAACAACAACAAAAAATAAATTTATTTACAAATTGGTTTCTTCTTATTTTACAAGTTTCCCAGCAAAATAAAAATCAAAAAATACAAAAATAAATGTATTACACGCTTGTTATTTTTGGGTTTGGAAAAGATAACCAAAAATGATATCATCTTCACACCAAAAATCAAGCCTAGATCAATTTCAGGAACGATGATGATAACCAAGATATTTTTTTGATGAACATTTTTTCTCATAAACATTTCGGAATAAGGTTACCGCCGTAAAAGCAAACCATTCATTTAATAAATTATTGAGTAAACTCCAAAAAAGCATGTACTTTGTGAACGCCTCTTTTTCACACACTCCCAACAAAACTTAATTTTTTTTTAAAAAAAAGTTGATGTTAATTTCTTTTTTAAATTTTAAAGAAAAAAATTCAAATTAGATTTGATTGTCGCACGTGTTTGCGGTTCCGGTTCCCAAACACTTGTAATTATTACATATTAGCATCATTTTTTAAAAAAAGAGTTAATAAAGTTTTTTAAAAAACTGAAGCCAACAATCAAGCCTATAGGAGAAAATGTCTTTGTTCACAGCATTCAAAATTAATTTCTCCTGAGAAATCTTCAAAGTGCTGTCAATAAAAATTAATCAAAACAGAAAAAAGAAGAAGAAATTATTTAAAATGAGATAGTTTTTCAAAAAAAAGGATAATAATGATACACGCGGAAGGATTTAGGATCCAACTAAACAACTCAAACAGGATCTCTCACTTGGTTTGGTAAGTTGTTTGTTTGTTTGTTCATAACTGTCCCAATAATTCAGATAATTCTCAAACAACATTTTCACACAGCCAAGTGAATAAACGGTTAGTCGCAAAAAAAACAACAACAACTTGAAAACAACAACAAAGTTTTTCCCCTAGGCCGTAAAAAAAGACAAATAATGAGAGAACGAAGGACAAATGTGAACACCAACCAACAACAAACAAAAAAAACAATTTTTTCCACTTAATCCTGGTCTATTTGAAAAACAAAAACGGAATGAGCTTTTAGGCCAAGACTAACTGAATTTTGTTCTGTATGCATTTGTTTGTTAAAGAAAAAAAACAAAAAAAGGTTGTTTCTTAAATCTTTTGTTCAAAAAGTGATATTTTACGTACAAAGACATATTTAATTAGACTAATTAACAATGGGCAACAAAAAAGTATCATCATCATCATCATCATCCATTATTGTTATTTAAATTATAATTGTGATGTTTGGATTGTATTGAATAACAAGTAAGCGTGTTGTGTTTTAAAACACTCATATGTCGCTCAAATGACGACCAAACAATTTTGATGACCTTTTTTCTTTCGAGGTTCTTCTTCTTCAAGAAAAAGAACGAATTTTTCTCTGAGTGTGTGTTGGTGGTGGCACTAAAGTTGCATGCAACTTCAAACATGCAATTATATTTTTCTATTATTTAAGATTTCTTTTTTCAATTATAATTCATCAAAAAAAAGATGAGATCTTTTAAATAAATATTTTCGCGCTTCTTTATTTTGTTAAATGTATGCTCCGCCTACTAAAATAATAACAAGCCACACCTTCTTGTTATGTTTTTATTATTCGTTTTGAACGTCGTAATAAACAACGAACGAAAAAGATTTCTCTCGTAAAGAAAGAGTTAGATTTGTAATATTGGTGAGTATTCTTCTTCGTTTTTTTTCTCACACATGGTTGATGATCGATATCATCATCAAATTTCGATAGATCAATCGATCAAAAACGATAGATCGATCGATAGACCGAATCACAGGGAAATCATTTTCTCATCCAAATGTTTTTTTTATTATAAGAAGATATATGGTGAGAGTGAGAGATTACATTTTTTGCAAAAAAAGGTGTAATGGCGCGTGAATTATGGGAAATTGCTTTAGGGCCATTTCAAGAAGATGAAGAATGACACTAACATACAAAATTTACAATGTTTTGAGCCATTTTTCATAATATTCAACTTGATTTATTTATTCAAGAGCTCATAGTAGGAGGAGGAGATGGAGGCGGAGGCGGAGACAGGTCAAATCTGGATCACATGGAAAACTAATACAAAAAGAAGGCGGAGCGAAAAGTATGTTCTACATGTATTTGGCAATATAATAGCAAACCAAGCAATCAATCAAACACAAAATCAAATTATATAATCGATATAAACGGCAGCAAATGGCAACATCATAAACGGCTCGTAAATTGTTATTAACCATAATAATAATAAAAATCATGTCATGTAACGTCTTATCTGAATAACAAGAAGCTTATAAATGTTAAATATGATAACAAACAAATGAATGAACGATGATAAAAAAAATTAGAGTAAAATGGATCGTCATCAAATGCAATTATATGCCATTAAAATGAATTATAATGCTAATAAAATAATAATCCTCATCAACTCCTCCTCATCAACTCTTTCTCATAAACATTCTCGATCAATCCATTAAATGACACATATAAACCAAACACAGACACATACACATATAACGTAACTCATCGTTTATGTAAATATGTTTTTTGTTTTGTTGATTTATTATAATTCGGCCTCCGGTCATATTATTTTTATGGAGAATGCATACCAAAAAAAAAATAATAATTATGACGAATAGCTTAAGTGCTTAATGGGTTATTATTCAAGGTATTTTGATGCTAAACACACACACAAAACATCAATCAATCAATCAAAAACGGAACAGGAAATCTCATCTTATTCTAAATGCTTTATAGGATATTGAACTTTTTTGAGGAAAAACATCTTTTAGGTTAATTATTTTTTTTAAAAAATTTCTAAAATTTAAAAAAGTTTTCTCTAAAAAAATTAAGCTAATCAATCTTTTATAATTTCATTATTTATATTCGATTCAAATCGGCCAATCAATCAATCAATCAAACGGAAAATGGTTCTAAATACTTAGGGAAAGAGATCGATATACTAGGAAAAAAGATTACAAGATAGTTTTGGACAATTTTGATCATGTCCAGGTGATAAGATTAATTAGATTTTTAATACAAGCATTTCGTTATATCATAATAATAAGACCTTTTTTTTAAATGCTAAAAATATCATCCTGCCGGCATCATCAATTTTCGTTTTTCTTATTTCTTGTTCATTATTTCAGCATTTGGTATGGAACAAGATTAAAATCACATACAAACACAAAAAAGTATCCATTTGGATTCACTTTCTTTTATATTCAAAACGATACTCAAATAACAAACAATAGGAAACAACACTCGGTGGATACACGTTTTTCTCATTTCTTCCAACAACAACAACAACAGGATCACACCTACACAAAAAACAACAACAGCCGGACAACAGCACTCATCAAGACTCATCAAATTTCTACTTCAAAAAAATATCTAAAAATATGTCCAAAATTATATCCAAACAACACCAGCACATTACATATAAAAAAGTGTATAAAGGTGTTTTAAATAAATCATAATCAACGCCCCACATCTATTTTTGAATGAATTTTCATATATTTTTTAAAAAATGGGTTTCAAAGGCTTAAATCATCCGCCTACATAAGTACCTCCTACCACTTTACTAAACAAGAGCACTTTATTAAAAAAAATCTTGCACAGTTTTTTTAAATGTGTTTTTTGTATTATTTAGCAACAGAAATAATTATATTGATTTTCTCACATTGTCATGTTTTCTGTGTGTCCAAATTTAAATTTAAACTTCACGTTTTCAGGTAAATATAATTATTTTCTGGTAGAGAAACCGCATTACCGAATAGTGAAGGTGTTTTGTTTTGTGTTGCTAAACCCTTTGGTGATCGACAAATATAAGTGAAAATCGAACGAGGACAATCGATTGATCAATCAATCAATCAACTATTCAAATTTGTTTTTGTGGTGGATGTAATTATGCATCATACTGCAGTATTAAGTGCTGCTTTATTTTGGTTCATTTTCTCCTATTCATAATCATCTTCTTTCAAGAGCTATTTCAAGAAATTTTTCTTCTTCTTCGTCGTTTTTTCTCAAGTGAACATCCACATTTTGTGGTTTAGTTTGTTCGTTCCCGAAGAAAAAACCAATCAATTGATTGATTATTATTAAAAATAATGATCAATCATGTTCTCACACTAACATAAAACATCATCTTCTCAGCATCGTTGATGTTTTTTTGCCTAACAACAACAGCAGAACAAGAGCATCGACTACCTGTATTTAAGGGTGTTATTTTGATTGATTGATTATTGATCGATTCCATTGATTGTTCATTCAAACTCTTTTGGTTTTGAAGGGAAAAAATAATATTGGACATAACACTTGACACTTCATTGAAATTCATTCAATCATTCCACCATTCATTTAGGTGGCTTTTTTGGATAATCATTATAACTGATGCTAAACGCCACGTTGATCTAAATTTAGTTCATTTATGAAAAACTTTGATGACCACCAAAGGTTCAACATTCAACCACTCGGTTAATTGAACTAAAAAGCTATTGTTTTTTGTTGGTCAGTCTGTTTGGTAGATTTGTTTCAACAAGAAGATATTTTGTAACGATTGTTTGTTTTTTTAGAATTTGAATGATTTGATCACAATCGTATAAATTATTTACGTAAAACGTCTTCAGAGAAATTTTTTTTAAATTAACCCTTATCATCAAGCAACAATCACAACAAAGAATAAGAGCAGCTGAGAAAAGCAGCATTTTGCTTTAACAGCAGCGGCAACTGGCGCAGCAGGGCTCATCATTTTTTTCTGGTCTATAATTTGTATTTTTTTTTCTGTTATTACGAAGTTTTCAAACAATTTTCATTCTTCTTCATTTTTAAAAATGTTTCATTCATCTTTCATTCATTTTGTTATTATTTGTATCAGTTTTGGCAAATCTTTGGGATTGGTTTACTTTGATTCAAAACTGTTGCGCAGAGTGCGCGCAGTACGGTGTATTGGTCAATGATACAATGATATTTATGATATATCCGTATCTGGTTTGTATCTTTTGCTGAAGAATGACTACCACAAAAATGATATATTTCTTAATCATCATTTTTAGATCTTCACTTCAACAACAAAAAAGATATGCGTTGATGTTGTCAGCAATATATCTATATGGCTTATATATGATCATTTTATGATATTGTGTTTATATTTTCTAAATCCATTTTTAGAAATTCTTCAAGCAAAAAAAATGCTGCCGGTCGTTGAAAAACGGTTTCCTCATCACCTGTTGTTATTTAGAAATCTCACCCGTATAATAATAATGGTGATGGTGATGATAATAGTGCTGGTTCCTTATGTCTCCACACTAAATGGATGCCCGTTGTTTTCCAATAGCGCCCATTTTTTTCTAAAAATGCATTTAAATTAAAGATCTCGATGACAAACTAGACACACACACAAACCACAAACTTAAAAGATTAGGTCATTTTTCATATTTGACCAGAAAGTCTTGCTTGCATTTCTCGTTACCTTCTTTTATAAATATTAGAGATAATAGATAATAAGCACCTTTCAACGAGAAAATAAAAAACAGGGTCACCAGAGAAACAAGGGGTTTGTTTTGTGGTATTCAAAAAAGCCGACATTGTTATTCTCATAATCTTGGGTTAATCTTAATATCCAAAGGGTCAAAGGATTTCTCAGGTTGTGCGTGCAAGTTTACGCCTACATTTTTTTCCTATGGATAGATTTCAGTGCCAACAGCTTCAAGCAAAAAATATTTTTTTTTAAAGGGAAACTTTTCCCGACCAAACATGGCTGACGCATTAACAAAAGAAATGATTTTTGGACGCGAGCTAGCACAAACATCGTTGATTTGTTATTTATTTATGAAAGATGTATGAACATAAATATAATATCGGATGATGATGATGATGAGCCTACATGAAATTGTTATTATGATTTGTTGTTGGACAATGTCCGGCCGACCAGACACAATATCCCCATAACGATAGAAAGGTGTGCAAGTAATTTCATTTCTGGCTGTGGTTTATGTTTTATTCCTCTATTGTTGTTCGTAAAGCGAATGTGTTTGTGTGTTCGTAGTGAGGAATCGTTCGTAAAAAAAGACGTGTGATGGGCACTGATGAGCCAAATAATAATGATGATCATCATCATCAACACAACATAATTAATAACAATTAATTCTATATTTACATAATAATGTTGTTGTCTTCATAGCTCTCATTCAATAGCCCTTTTGGCCCGTTAATAATTGAATCCTTTCTCTCTCTCCCTCTCTCTTCCTCACTTTTACGAGCACTCATTCACTTTTCATCATCATTTTGTTCGTAAAAAAAATAATTTCTTTTTTTCTTATTGTAGGCTGCTAACTGCAAAAAACCTAGGAAGCAGACTTAGCTGTTTTTAAGCCTTTTTTGAAACAAAAAAAAAGTAAAATAAGCAACCTATTTTATTTTATTGTGTCTGGACATTTTTGGCTATCTAGTTGGTATGGCGATTTTAAATAATATGTTGTCCTCGTAAAAAAAATTCAATTTTCTTCTTTTTTTACGAGGATAATATTATTATTTTACGTAATAAAAAAAACTTTTTGGGTGACTTTTCAACAAGCTACATCAATTTGAATTTTTTTTACGGTACCGTCAAACAAAAATGTTAATCACGTGATTTATGAGCAAGGCTTGTTTTAATAACTTAGCTTAACACAATCGTAATCCTCATAAAAACAAGATCACACAGTAAACAAAAATAAAAATAAAGAAAATTCACGAAAAAATTGTTTATGTGTGAAAAAAAACTGACCAAGAAAAAGCTTTTAAAAGGTGAATCCATATGAAAAAAGGTGAAGGCGTTCAGTGTTCTATCACACTTTTTTATCCTGTAAAAAAGAGGTTCATCGTAAAAAAGTTCAGGTGTTCAACTTGAAGAAATTTTCCAAGTCTAAATCTTGCTAGGGATCTTGGATCTTGCCATAATGTTCACATATGCCAGGTTTTTCTTCTTCTTATTATCAATCATGTAAATCTTAGAAAGATCGATGACAGGTAAATGACTAAAGCCAAGCATGTTTTACAGAGCTAGATAACTTGCTGACGATCATTTGTAGCCACATACTGCCACATACTGCGTAAATGTTCTTGTAAACATTATATTACTTTTTTATAACAGTAAATTCATAATTTGTAGATGATGGCATAGTCATCCGAAACTTGTTGCGCTTGTTATGCGTGAAATTTTCATTTTTTATTTTTATAACGGCACGAATTTACTAACATTTTTTTCTCGGTTATATATTTTTTGTTATGATGAATGAATTGTTCACCACAAATTGAATAATGATAAATAATTCACATAAAAAAATTGCAATTGTTAACAAATGATAACATAACCGTGTTGCGCTAGTTACACTTGATGATTGGTCAGGCGTCCAAATGGTGAAAATAGACGATAATAGACCACAACAACAACAACCACTAATCAGGTGATAATCATTATCGGACGATACTTCACGAACAAATATTCAATTGTGCTATATTTTTGGTTTACACCAAAAAAAATAGAGAGAGAGTGCTATTTTAAGGGTAATAAAGGTGCCATCATTAAGTGCGGATATTTTTGCGTGATTCGCTTGTATACAAAATTATTACAATTTTATAACACATTTTTATCATTAACTTAAAAAATTTGATGGAAAATTGATTGTGTTCCCCAAAAAAAGAAAATTAAGAAAAGAAATTTTTCTTCTCGAAGCAATTTTTGAAATTAAATTAGTGGAAAAAAGAAGGCGGAGCAATTCTTCTTCTTTTTTTTGGTTCAACAAATAGGAATTTAGGAATTAGTAGGAGGAGATTATTTTTAGGGTGGAGCTTAGCCTTGTTAAAATATTTGAAGGTCAATTTTTGGATCATTTTTTTCGTTCAAAGTTATTGGATCAATTTTCGAATTTATGATTTCTTTTATGATCGAGAAAAATGTATCATATTAAACAAAAATACAACGGCACCTTAGGAAAGAAAAACAATGGCGAATTTGTGGACATCGTCATCGTAGTGGAAAGATCATCGAAGACATTGAATCAGTGAATCAAAACTAGCATATTATTATTATTATTTTAAGCATAAATCTTGAATGTTTGATCTCATTTTTTGTTGCAGTGAACATTGTATGTGTGTTAGATTGAGTGATTGGATCAAGGTGGTGGATAATGTACTCACAAACATAATTATAATTGTAATTATGAATTGTGATCTAAAAATGTTTGCTGCTTGTTTGTTGTTTGTTGGCAGCTCTAGATGGATTCATTTGATTTGATAATCATAGCCATCATCATCATTGTGAATATAATGCAATGGGCGCATTTATAAACTGTGAGAGAGTGCGCAATATGGCTTTGGCTATGGCTTTTAATAAATCAGATCAAAAATCAGGCCAGAAACAAAAGATCATTCAAGATCAACGCTCATTAAACCATAATAAATGAAATAATAGTTTTCTTTCCTATTGTTATTAACTGGTTAGATTGATTTATGATAACACTTTCTTTCCATTATCTATAAATAATCTACAAATTTCATCAACAAAATTGTCAACACGAAAAACCGATTTTAAATGCAAAACATCTACTACCAAGCAGCACTGGTAAATTGTATCCAAAATAATGTAGGTGTGGACAATGCTTTTCCCATAGTTGTCCGTCATTGAATACAATTGACCAGCTAAAATCCAGAATAAATTTAAAAACCAGGGTTGGTGCAACAAAAAAAATTTGTATACAATTGTCGGTTAGACACGTACAAAAATATTTGCTTAGAGAACACGTGTTGCATATGGAAAACACGTGTTCAAATGTGATGGCCATTCATATAAATGCTTCATATTTATTTCAATAGGAAAAAAAACAAAATTCTTTCCACGGACGCCAATCAATCATTTGTTTCATTTTTTTATAATTGCTTGTTTTTTCCTTAAAAAACCGTTTGACATATTTAAAAAAAAGAAGAAAACTTATTCGTCTTCGTTGTCGAAGATGATTGAGTGGGCGTTGGTTTTTTTACGAACAACTTTCTTCTTTTTTTACGAACAATTCGCTATTATTTTTCTAGGAAGCAAACTATTTTTTATAGGACCAGGATAACAAATTTTTTTGTTCACCAAAGATGGCCAAATACGAAAGTATTTCTCTAAATATTTCTAAATATACCCTGCTGTTTGTTTGTTATAAATTTGGGTGTTAATGGGTTGAAAATACGATGACAACAATCGATGATTTATCTAGAAAGATGATACCGTTTAATTTGTTCCTGTTTAAACAAATATGTAACCAGTTTTGTTTTCCAAGTCTGGACAACAAACTAAACAAAAGATTTTGTTTGGAAACGAAAAAAAAATTCATGCTATTTTTATGAAGCAAAAATATGTCTGCACATTCACCTGTCAAATAAGGAAATATAATATGAGTTATTATAATACTTCTATCATCATCTACCTGAGATAATTTTCTTGGTAAATTTCTCTCGCTCTCTCTAGCTTTATATACATTTTTCTCATTTAGACAAATTGCCTATTTTTTTGGCTATTTGAGATAATTATCATTCGGCTGCTGTTTGAACAAACTAGAACGAAAACGAAAACGAAAATTTTTTCAAATTTTTCTTTCCTTCTATCTTCTTTTTCTGTCTCCAAAGATAATTTTTTTTAAAAAAAAAGGGTTAAATAATAATGTTTTTTTCGTTCCAAAAATTGAAGCAAATAACAACAAAAAACCTTCGTTTGTTTAATAATCTGATTAGTTTTTTGCTTTTGTTGATTAATTTCCATGAATAGCGAACAAAAAAATTAATCCTTTAATTAACAAGTTTTTTTTGGAAAAATTGGATCTCCAAAAAGTGATCCAAATTTCATTCTTTTTTGGATAAAAAACATTTAACAAATAAGAAATTTCAATCACGTTATCAAAGCATTTTGATTTGATTAATCATTTGATTAATTTAGTTTATAATCAAATTTGCCATTGGTGCAGCAACGAACAACATTCAAAAGATATTTATCATGTGACATTCACACCAATATGGACAATGCTTTGGACATGACATTAAGCATGTCATATCCTGTCACAATTTGTGACGCATTTTTCTATTTCCACACAACACTTCATCATGAAACAACATTCAACATTATCATCATTATCATGATTAACCTGATAAAGTTAAAATAGTAAACAAAAACAACATTTTTCTGATGTCATGTCTCAACTTATGTAAATCTTTTAATAAAAAACACAGAGGTTATTTAAAGGTCATTTATATGGACAACAACCGGCCAATGGAAAAAAGTACTGTACAATGTTGTTTTTTTAGGATTTCAAAGGATTAACAGCTTTTACGACCACACAGTGCAACAGAAAAAAGTCTACCACCGTTTATCGACGACTACTGCTATTTTGTCCAGGATATTTCCAGATTATGCTACAAACAAACAACAACCGAAAATTTTCGGCGTTTTTTTTTGTCCAAAAAAAATATATAAAAAACAGACAAGTTTAAAAATAGATTTTTACAAGAAATTTGCCTAAAAAAAATTTTCGACAAAAAAGGTCACACTGACAACGTGAAAGTTTTTGAATTTTTTGCAACCAAGAAAAATTGCAAATCTATGCTGTTGTTGGCAATCTGTTATCTACAAATGTGCCCATTAAAATCAATCCATCAATCAAAAATATGAACTATAGATCAAAATCAAATGACATTATAATTGACCTTTGGATCATTTCAATTCAATGTTTTATTTATTCGGAAGCTATTTTGATGATCAATTCATTCAATCAATCAATCAAAGATATGGCACCACCACCACAACCATCACCACCAAGCTTTATGTCTGTTTTAAGGTTATAGTGACCCTAGTGTCCTCATCATTATTCTTCACAAATCATCTTAATTCTGAAAGGGTTATTATCATATCATCAAAACAACAAACAAATGTTATAACAAGTTATTTATTTGTTTAGTTGTGTTGTCTATTTGGCAAGGGCTTGCTGATTAATCCGGCAATCAAGCATCCAACAACAAACATGTTGTCGTTCGTTGATTGCCATGAAGTGTGTGTGTGTCTGTATTCCAAATCAATCCACATGTTGTTGTGGTTGTGATGGATGATAATTTGCACTTATAGACACAATCAGAGATTATCAGCCAACTCTCAACAAACAGTCTGTTTCGTATAACACTCATACATTTACTCTCGATCATTCGAGGATAATCTTCATCAAAACTTGTTAATCTTTTTTCAAGTTTAGAGTTGGCTGCTGCTGATTTTTTAGTTATTTTAGTTGGCCAATCAGCCAATTGATTTATTCATTCTCATTCACATTCATCACACTATTCAATCAAGAAGAATGTCGACTTGAATATCTTCGAGGACATTTACAATCAATGATTCATTTATAACCACGAACAAAATGATCCACAAAAAATATAATATAATAATCACTACAACTCGAATGTCTTTAAAAAGCAAAAAATATAACCCTATTTTTTTCTAATAACAAAAGGAAGAAACTAAAATATTTTATGCTGACTTACTTTTGCCATTGAAAGCCAATACTGATGTTGTGTATGATGCAAATGAAGTTATGATGAACAACGTATTAGATGATAATGGTAATGATGATGATGATGGTGATGATGATAATAATGGTCCATGATGATGATAATTCAAAATATATTTATTATTATTAAATAATATGATTATTAGTAGTTTGATTATGATTGAGAAGATCATCATCAATGTTGATTGTGGTGGTGATCTATGATCATGTTTATGATTAGCATTATGGCCATTAACATTATACAATGTTGATGTTAATGAAGTCCTGGTAGCATTTTTATTGTAATTATTATTCAATACTGATGATTTTGAACATTTCTCATAAATGTTGTCCATTGGTCCATGTTGTAGTGTACAGTTTATAGTTCTACTAATGTTCTCCTCTTTCATCTGCTCTTCTAATAACATCTTTTTCATGTTGTTGTTGTCATTATCTAACGGCAAATGATGTTTCAAGCAGCACATTTTCTTCTGCTCCTTTTCACCATTGTCCACCATCATCGTTTTCCAAGCCACAATCGATGTTGATGTCCAAGTCGGATTATCTCCATCATCAAAGCCTGAATGTATCTTGCCATCATCATCATGATTTAACCACGACGACGATATCGGCTTAGTGGTAGCACATGATTTGGTTTTGAATAATAATAATGATAATAAATCCGTTGATGACCAAATCAATGAAGACTTTCTTCTTCGCCTCTGTTTATAATCAAAACCAATGTTGTGCCTTGTTGTTTCATGATTACTATGGTGCTGATGGTTAGATGTTGTTGATGAGGATAATAATCGTTGATGGTGTTGATGATTATGATTACCATCATCAAATGATCTTGATGCATAATAATCAACACAATCACAATCACTAGTCCGATCATTGATCATATTTGATGATGATGGTGGTGATGGTGATGATAAAGATAATAATGTGGATAATTTCATGTTAGGCCTGGCTTCATTAATAAAACCGGAAGCATAAGCGGAATATTCTTCATCGTCTTGTTTTGATGAAGAGGAAGCTGAAGCGGACGAAGAACCTTGTGAAGATTCTTCAGCTTCGCTTCCTTTTTTATTATTAAGGGACATTCTTCTTAACTAACGCATGTTCATCACAGAAGATAATGTTGATAATGCAGATAACGCACAGCACACGTCAATCGGGCTCTAGAAATTTAAACAAAAACACAAGACAAACAAAAAATGATTAAAACTCAGCCCATAGTTATTCAATTATGTAATGAGAAAAACAATTTATGGATGCAAAAAATTATTATTATTCAAGTTTGTTATAAGCTGTCAATCATTTTTCACAAGTAAATGATAATATGGCCACCTGTTGTGTGTTCGTGGCTTGTTTTCACTTTTGTAGTATGCATGTTCATCTATTATTTTTCCTTGATGTTTTCTCCTTGTGGTCGTGTTTTACAATGAAAAAATATTCGGGGCCGTATCAAAATGAATGTCAATATCAAATCAACATAAAACAAAATCCATAACAATCATCAATTGATTGATTCGATACATCATTCTCCTAACAAACCAACCATCGTTTTTAAAACCCTTTCTACATTTTTTCCAATAATAAAAAACTTATGTAATCTAAACGTATTACATAAATTAAATTTGACTTAAAGATCAATTTTTAGAAAATGTGATCTTGTTTTTTTTTAATAATAAAATCAATAAGTAAATTTATTATTAGATAATAATTGAAAAATTGCTGATCAAACACAGTGAGTCATTTAAAAAACGAGTGAGGGAAGGGGAGAGAGAGATAGAGAGAAATTATGTAATATTTCTTGACCGGCCGGGTGTATATAAAAATATATAAGAAAAAAAGGGAAAAAACCATAAATCGAATCAAGTTCTTATTATTATTAATACTTGATGACCTGGTTTGCCATTATATCGTTTTATAATATAAAAAAATATATAGATTTAATTTATATTTTTAATGGTCATCATGATGATCATCGTTCCCATACACCTGAATGATGATCATCATTGAACAACATCGAAATATACCAAATCGAAAAAGAGAAAAAATTTAGTTCAAATTCAAAGAAAAAGCTGACCATTATTGATCATTGAATGATCACAAAATATACGAACAAAAAACTGTTATTTTTTTGCTATAGCTAATATTATAAATCAGTTATATAAAATGTTTCCATCAAATATAGCAAGAAAAAAGGATTAACCTTGGGCTACAAACGAAAACAGCAGCTACCATTTTGATCTAATCTTCTTGTATATGAATTTTGCCTTTGATGATGAATCTTCTAATACTGATTTTTGTTGTGATGTGGTGTTTCTGGAACCAATCATCAAATCAAATCATTGAAATGGACAATCATTGAGCAAACAACAAAATATAGAACATTGATGTGTTTGTGTGCTGTTTCTAGGTGTGTTACTATGCAATACACAAGCTGCCTACACTTGAAATTGCAGTTCGATCCTTGCCATTTAATAATAATAATACGCCATTACTTTTTGCACAATCAATTTTTAGAAGCTCTCGTTCAGGTGTTGGCACACGTGTTGACGTGTTTCACAGGTAAAAATTTGCACGTGTTATATTTCTTACCTGTGTGCGAGAAAAACAACACACTATTTAGGCAAAGCTTCTTGTTTTTGAACTCACTGACAATTGATTATTGATTGATTGATTGATCAATAACAAAAAATTGTTGATTGATTGATTGATTAACCAATCATGATTTACAAATAAGACAAAGTGCGCTCGTGTGTGCTTTATGTGACAAAGTCATTCACAAAGTGAAGTGTCTCCAATAATCTCCATTTATGGACAACAAGGATAAAAAACAAACAAACAAGTGGGAACATGCGTTGTTCAAGTGATGTTGTGAGCACGTGCCTAATATTGAAATTATGATGAGTAAAATAAATAAACTTGATTGAATTATAATGTAATTATGATGATTAGTTAAATGATGTGAACATTTTTTTGCTCAAAAACAATTCAATAGCAAAAAAACAATGTTGCGCAGAAGGTCAAAAAACACTCACAACAAAACAACTTCAGAAGCAGCATCCGTATCAGCAGCATTGAATAATAATTATAATTTTTAAAAAAAATTGCCTAAAGTCGAAATTTTTTTTTTGGTAAACTTGTTTTCGTTTTTCGTAATGTCTTAAGGTTATTGTGTTGATGATTATGTTGGTGGAATCAATTGTTGATTAATTGCGCCTTGTGTCTCAGACTGGTTTTAGCACCCAAACCAACCAACCAAAAATTGGTTGTCGATAAGAAATCAATCAAATGAAAATCAGGCCAAAAAAACATTATATCCAGGCCACAAAATAAGATGCCTTTTTTTATAATGACAGATTAGATCATTCACTGATCAATTCACAAAAAAAGGGTTAAAATAATATTATTTTTATGTTGGATTATGATGTAATTTTTGGGCATCCATCATCATTGGATTCCAAAGTGATTCAAACTGATTCATCATCATCATATGATTTATTTTTCAAGATAATCTATCTCCATCTTAATTATCATAATAATAAATCTTTTTTATGGATAAGCATTAAATTAATCATTATGAGCGAGAGATAGCGATGCTATTTGTCGTCTGAGGATTCATCTTTTTTTTTTTTTAGTTGGTCGCCATCGTCATTCAATCTTAATTAGTCATCATAATTAACATCCACCAACAATGAAAACAGTTAATTGTTTTTTCTTCTTAATTACCGTTAACAACAAAAACAAAAAACACTTCCAGTTTCACTTGAATTATTCATCATCCACAAAAAATGTTACACAAACTCGAACATTGATAGGAATTTCATCCGTTTCAACTAGCAAAATCAGTGGCTGAAAGGGTTAAATAGGCGGAGCATAATCGATTCAGCAATCAATTTTCAAAAAAAAGCAATTCCGGATATCAATTCCGGGGCGTGTTCTCATAAAAAACAGCAAGCTATGATTGTTTTAGTAGGCGGAGCCTAAAACTGATCATTTATTTTATGTGACATTATAATAATAATCATCATAATAAAATATCCAATCATGCACATCAATTTTATACTTGTCATTTTGGATCAGCAAGCAAAAAATATATTTTGAAACAAACAAGTTGTTTGTATGTAAGTTGATTGGTTACCGCAATCATAATCATCAACCAAACAACCAATCACAAACACAAACACAATCAATCAAATCAAATCAAATCACAACCAATTGCTAGAAAAAATAACAATTTCCGTTCTGATTCGTTCTCACACACATGTTGTTTTATGTGTCTCTTGACAATCAATCTTGTTTGTTCATTATTGGAAAATATGTTCGCTGTGTGTGTGTGTGTTATTATCATCATAAAATGCCGTAATAATCATTATTACTATTTCATGATTATTGGCCTAGGTAGAAATAGCCTTACGGAAATACAGCTCTCTCTATATTTGCCAACGGCAGCTGGCTAGCCGGCTATTTCTACCTTATCTGTTTTGGTCATTTTTAATCACCATCATTTGTGGACGTGTTTAGAAATCATAAAAAACAACAAACTTTAAAAAGCATTGTTTTTTGTGAAGATTTGATAAACCACATACAAAATTAATGAATGATCCATTGTTTCAAGAAGATTCTTCTTTTTTTAAAAAAAAACCATTCTCAACTCTTTGAACACTTGTTCCAAGATGCTCCACTAAACAAAAAAAAATTAAGTCTAGTCTGATGTTCTAACACAGAAATAATCAGATCATCACACACAAAAACAAAAAATTAAGTCTATGAGAAAAAAACATTAATCTGGGAAATAATACAACTATTTTTTGTGTGTGTGCGCAACGCGCTCTGGTTTAGTTTTTCAGTGGCCGCTACACTATTACGCAAGCTGTTGATGCGGATTTCCGCATCTTCTGGATCATCATCATTTTTTTGCTAGTCTAGGAATAATAATTCAAGAAACAGTGTTTTATTGGATCATTGAGCACAGAAAAGCTTGCGCAACTAGGTTGAGAGAATTCAATATTAAATCAATCAATATTGATCGGAAATTGATTTTTTAGAAAAAAAATGACATTAAAATATTTAACCAAGCAAGAAATATTTTTTCAAAAATTTTTGATTTCTAGAACAGCTTAAATGTTCGCTTATAAGATTGATGTGCATATCATTTCATATCATTTTCTCAATAGCTAACCCATTATCCATTTGTAAATAATCAAAAGTTCAATTTGTCTGTATTAGTTTTTTTTGTTAAAAAAATAATTCAGTAACGAAAGGATTTTTTTCCTTTCATTGAACTTTTTGGATCGATTTGATTGTTGACCGCTGTTGTTGGATCGATATTCAATCGATGACACCTTCCTCTTCTACAAACATGATTGGAATGTCGAGTGCTGCATCATATTTTCCTAAAAACTCTTCACTTACTAAGTAACTCTTCACTAAATGTGTTATGGCATCGATCTATACAACACTAGGATAAATGGCCAACTCTATCATCATCACAATTGCCCACTTGTCCAAAACGATCTTCTCAGTGTGTGCGAGCATATTCAACAACAAAAATCATCAACGAGGAAAAAATCCATTAACACCTTTTTTATATATGTTTCTCTCTCGTTTCTGTCCAAATTCAGTCTCAATCATTCAGTCACTCAGTTTCATTTAGCTCTGTGTCCAGCCAGCCAGTCTCTCTCAAGCCTTTTGGCCAAACATTTTAGTGACAAGTTATTTATTTATTTATTCATTTTTTTATTAGAAGAAAATATATTTTTTGTATGAAATGTCGTCGTCTGGCCACTAAATATTAATAAATGATGGACAACAACAACTATTATGGTCAAACCAAATGGTCATTTGGCCATTGTTGACCAATGGCTAGAATCATCATCATAATCATTGCAGATAGATGATGATGACCATTCCTCTGATCATTCTGATTAAATGATTCCTACCAAAACATAATCGCACAAAAAAATGGTGATAATTACATGACAAATATTAATTAATTTAAAAAAAAATTGAAATAATTAAAAATTGTTGTTTGTTTGTTCCGTTAATCCGTTTTAATTAAAATGTTTTAAGCATGCGCGCAATTAACAAAGTTGTCTTAATTAGATAAAATTTTTGTTGTTGTTAATCTGGATTATGATTTGTCGTTCAACATTAGCTCCTCCCATCATGTTTCACTTCTCATAATCCATTTTTATTTGATTGGTTAATCAGAAAAAATTAGAGGAGGAGCCAAAAGCAACAAAAATTATGACAGATTATCATTATTTCGGTGAGACAAGTTGGAAAGCGAATCAATCATTAGAGTGTCGGGCCCACATTCTAACCCTTTCAACTTGTTTACGACAAAACAAGTCAATTTTTTTGTTAAACATTTTGGTGTAAATTTATTTATAGAGCAAATACGAAATATTCAACACAGCAAATAAAATGTTTTCCAACTTAATTTCTTAAAAAAAATGTAAATAATAATAATGAATAATGGCAAAGCTTGCGCAGCTATAGCTATAGCTTGCGCAGTTAGTGAGAGACAGCAAGACACATCCTGAAGAAATATAAAAAAAAAATCAAGTACATAAATTCATTCAAATCAATCAATCAGCAGCAAAAAAAATCAAAGTAATTATTTATCGATTGATTCGTATTACAATTGCCCAAAAGCTATGTTAACGAGCTATTTTTTGACAAGTTTAAATCAGGCTACCTAAATAATAATAAGCATTTGTGGGTGAAAATTTATTTTTTAAAAAAACCCTTTATACACGAACACCCAAAATTTCTATTTTGGTGTCACTGGGTTACCACTTAACCCTTTTTTAGCATAGAAAATAGAATTCTAGAATTAAGGTCAAACACGAATCAATATGACACACACAAACAATTTAAATTTAGTCAAATGGTTATTATGATTTCTATATTTCTAAAACGTGTTATATGCAAAAATTAATTTACTTGTTTCATTTGGTTGTTTGGCTCCGCCTTATCATCATCATCATCACCATTCAACTTTCTACCACACTTTCTATCTTCAACACAATTTATATTATCATTTTTTTTCATATATATAATTTATTAATTATTAATTATTAATTAATAATTTAAAATAAAAAAAAATAATAGCATTTCAAATTGAAATGAAATGGGTCATAAACACTCATAACACCATGTTTTCCATGTTTTCTGTTCTCTTATCTATCTCTATTTGCCATTGCAATTCATATAAACATGCACTATTATATATATTTTGTACCCGGCAAGGTGCCTGTGTCCTGTGCTCTGTCTTCCGGTGTCTAACCCTTTAAGCCCACCCATCTAGAGCCAGGTAACCAACCAAACGGTGTTGTTTTTTTTGCTATTTTTCTATTTACCAGAATACAACCAACCAACCAAACAGACAAACAGACACAGAGATTTTGTTTTCTAAATTATTCAAATATCACACACACAAGAAACGAAAATAACAGCACAAAATAAGCGAACTAAATTATAATATCTCATTAGATATGAATTATTTAATATTAACCCTTTATTATTATTATTTTTAATAATTTATATTCAGTTTTTCTTTTCTTTTTTCTTCATCTTCATGATCTTTTCAATCATTCTTCTAGCAGCAAAAAAGGGTTATTCACAAAGGGTTGAATCATTTCAAATGATATCTCGTACTGCATCAATCACGGTGACACAAACTCACCTTTCACTGTTGATAACGTTTTCGGGTCAAAGGTTAACAAAAAACATTCAAAAGATTTAAAAAAAATTCAACAACAAATTCACAAAATTCGGTCGATTTTCGATGGCAGATCAATTGATCGATTTTAGTGTGGTGATTGAGATTTAAATCGATTAATCAATAACAAATGGTTATGGAACAGCACACACCCACACACTAACACTTTTATTTCAAACGCACAAATTGACACACCTAGGAGAATTTCATGGACACAAAATATCATTTGTTCCAAATGGAACAAAAGCAAAGATTTTTTTTCTTTAAAAAAAACTACACAAAATGAAGCAAAAAAACAAAAGAGTTGTGAAAAGAAAAGATAATTTGGCGGCAGGATGGCGGTAAAATTTTCAATGTGCGATGGCCAGCTTATAACACACACACAACATCATACATACTAATGCAGAAGGCAACTAATAAAAAAAATATCTAATGTCGATTGTGTTTGCGTGTTCGCTTGCGAATATGAGAGAAATGAATGTGAGAGCCAATGTTGTAGTAGCAATTCTCTTTTTACATTCACCTGTCTCTCTATCATGTTGTATAACGGTGACTGCCAGAGAGAGAGAACGAGAGTGAATGAAGTGAATGGAGAGCTGGTGGTGGCGTCCAAACGTTGTTCGGGACAAGCAAAACAAAGCAATTTTTTGCTGGAACACTGAAAACAAGAGAGAACTGTTATATATTAGCGTTGCATTGCACTATTACACTTACATTTTAACATATTTGGACATTTCTGATCACTTTTATAACACCGGATGTTTTTGTTGTTGGTGGTGGATTCTGATTGGCTGGACAAACAAAAACAAAAAACAACCAATAAAATTGTTTATAGATTGGAATGCTGGTTTCTGATTGGTTGAATACAGAAAACATACAGATAATAGAATCGGTTATAGATTTGATTCTGATTGGTTGATCAATGGACAGAATTTTTGTTTAGAGTAAAATCTTGGATTATGATTGGCTGGTTTGGTTGGTTACATGCTGTTGAAATTCTGTCAGCACATAGCAAACATAACCTAACATTTCACTTTCAATTCACTCGACAACAAAAAACCTGAAAACCAAAAAACAAACGTAGGTGTAACCGGTTTAAAAGTAAGCAATCACAATAAACAATCATCACGACATTATCATCATGAAAACATCTTCTTTTCCGGTCATCATCAATGACGATGTTGATGACCACACCGTGCTCGATGAAAATAGAAAGTTATATTTTATTTCATATTCATTTGCTGCTGATTCATTCTTATTGTTTGGTCAGTTTTTTTATGATGATAATAATCCATTTGTTATAGTTATTTTCTTCTTCTTCTTTTATTCACCCAGGTGCGCATTGTTGCGCCAGTTGTGTGTGTGTCGAAATGCGTGCACGAGCGAATCATCATCACAAACCATCAAACCAAACAACATTTCGGGCGTCGTTTCCGTTTGTTATATTTGTTGTTTTTTTTCTTCTTTCTCTCAGTGTGTGTATATTATTCTTTTTTTAACGCATTCACAAATGTCGTGACGATTTTTAAAATTTTATATTATTTTATTTTTCTGTTGAAAGATAAGATTTCTTTTTAGTTTGTGTGTGGTCAAATGATGAAAGATGCTACTGTTATTGTGTGGTTATTATTATTATTATTGTTAAATTGTTATGCGCTAGCTCGTGCGCAGCGATGCCGCTCTATCAAGCAGCTACTGTAAATGTTTGCCGGACATCACGTGATTTGTCCATAATTTCTATTATTTTCTTTCAAGCTTGGCCATTGAGCTTTCACTTTTTTTTCTGTATATTTATATATTTTTTTATTTATTATTTATTTATTTATAAGCCAAGCCGCGCAAGTTAGTAACAAAAAGAGATAATCTGTAAATATAGCCGCGCAGATGATGATGCTGAAAGCGGATGTATGTTTTTTTCAAGCATGTTTTTTCTTGTTGTTGTTTGATGCTTTGTTTTCATATTTTTGTGCTACCTGAATTTCATTTCATTTTCATCATCAACATTTCTTGATAATAATCGTGAATGACTTGTTTTTGTTGGTGGATAGCTTGCTGAATGAAAATGGAAGCAATGACGGTGGTGGATTGTGGTGGTTGTGATGGTTGTCCAAGATCCATGAATAAACACAAAAATAAAATAAGATGAAAAAAATAATGAACAGCACGGTAGCATGCATCAACCAAGCAAACTAATGTTAGATATTTTCTTAAAGAATGAATGAATATTTATTTTTGGACCTTGTCGCGCTAGTGCGCACATTCTTTTCAGTAAAACTTTCTCTCTGACTGACTAACTGACTCATTCTGATTGATGGATTCAAATAAAGTTGATTAATATGATTAATATGATTCCATATTTGAATATTAAATCAAATTAATGATTATAATAAAATGAATAAATCATTAACAATACAATTTGTTTTGTTCAAATTAACATCCGAACATTAGCAACAGTGAAATCCTATTCCGTTATTCAAACATGCTAATTTCAATTTCCCTACAAACAATTTCACAATTCTCCAAATTTTTGTTTGTCCAAATGGACAAACACAAACAAAAAACATTGAAATAAATGGCAAAAAATCAAACAAAAATTGCACAAAAACACATTGTGTTTGTTAACCCTTTTAGTACCAATATCAAAAATCCAAAATAAACAGCCTCCGTTATCAAAGGGTTATGCCACGCCTACATTGTTTTCAACAACAATAATGAAATGAAACCCTTCTAGACATTGTGATTGATATTTTCTTTTATAATTAATTAATATTGTTTATGGAAATCAATCAAAATTATTGATCAATCAATCGATATATGAACAATATTGCTTAACCCTTTTTTATTGTCTACCCAAATGGACAATTGAAAACAATAATTATAACTTTATGGGATAAATTATATTTTGTTGGATTAATCCCCCGAACAAAAATGAGAACAAGTGAAGTAATCGGCTGTAATCGAGTGCTTGAATTTTTTAGATCTCAAAAGAAAATTTATTTGCAAAAAACCTATAGCTTCAGGGCAATTAACAAGTTGCAAGTTTTTAAAAAAAAAGGTTATTTTTCAAGGGATCATTTAAACATTTTGCTCTACATTTAAAACATTTAACTTAAATTATTTAAATTATTCAACAACTGCTTAAATTTAGACATTTTTAAAAAATTTTTTAAATATGAAAATTACAATTTTCATTTAAATTGGACATGAATTCTGAAAGCATTTATTTATATAATTTTGGTTCTGTGGTTACTATGTTTATATGTTTTTTTACGCATGCGCGTTCCATATTTAAAATTATAATAGCTGTGTTTTTTGTTGTTGTTGGAAATTAAGACAAGAAATTACAACGTGTAGGCGTTTCGGTAGCTAGCTCATTGACTTTAATTTAAACTTTGTTTTTTAATGATTTTGATGATTGTGGTTGATGATGAGCAGAACATTTAGTGGCCACTGGTCATTAAATCTTCTTTTTTTTCTTCATCTTCGTTTGAAAGCATTTAACAATAGCGTCGGCGATGTCTTCGTCATCGTCGTCAACAAAAAACTAAATTAAAACTAATTCAGAAGAAAAAAAAATGTTTGTTGTTCTACATTTATAAATGGTAATTAGATCGTTTTCTGTTGTTGGTCAAGTTTTCTTCATGTTGAATACGAGGTCACTTTGTTGTTTGCTGCAAAAAATCCCCAGAAAAAAGAGTTATTTATCGATCTGAAATTAATAAATTTATTAATTAATCAATATTATTCATAATAATCAATAATTAATTAAGAAAACACATTTAACTCTTTTTATAAATTCAATAACACGTGTTTGTGTGTGCACGTGTTGCTTAAGGCAGCAAGCAAGCTGTCCAGTGTCCAGCGCGCGCATGTATATTTGATCTTGATTTATATTTTTGGATCGTTGAAAACAAACACAAATTTCATTCATAAATTTTGTGATACATATTTTTAATCCTTTAAACACACATAAAAATATCTACACCTGTACATTTGGTGGGCGTGTTCGTTCTAGTGTAAAGCGCTGTTTGTTTTTGGCGGCAAGTACAAAAACACATTTCAACCTTTCACCTGACACAGACAAACAAATCATTTACGCCAAGTTTGAAAATCTTAGCGAGAGAAAGCTAAATCGTTTTCACCTGTGTGAATGGGTTATATTAATTAATTGGTTATGTAAATTTCATAACTTTCTGACAAGTTATGAACAGTTCGCAAAAGTGTTATTGGTTTGGTTGGTCGGTTGGTTAACCCCAAACACCGTTATATAAATATAACTCACTTTTTTTACGAGAAATCCCCGCTATATGATTCTTCGCTCTAATTCACGGTTTGATTTGTTGTAGTTGGATTCACACTTACGCCAAAAGAGTTTTCCGAAAGTCAAGTCTGCTTTATAAAATGCATGTAAAATATATCCGTTATTTTTTTTTTAAAAAAAACTTCCTAGTAAATCCAGGATATTTTTCTCTCTTTAACTCTTTTTTACCTGGATCATAGAAATTATAAAATGATCATCAAACCTTGAGCTTGTGTGTGTGTGTGTGGTCATCATTTTACCACAAAACAAACAATTGAAAACTATGATCAACTATGATGAGGATCATCAGGTCAAATGATGGCTGATGATTATAATTTAGTTCAACATCAGTCATTATCATCATTGATGATGATGAACTCACCATTTTTTCATTGTCCAAGCAAGAAGATTCAATTGAGAATGAATCAACACTATACAAACAAACGGACAGGTAGCTTAGCCAGCTGCGCTAGCTGTGTTAGCAATGTGTGTATTGGACATTGTGTTCAGCAATCTTGGTAAAGGGAGAGAAAGAAAGAAAGAAAGAACTTAGTCAAAGTCATTGTCAAGTCAAACTGCGCCAGCTCTAGCTTCGCAAGCTTTATAAAGAGAAGAAAAGAGATTTCTTTTATAAAAGAAATGATCATCATTAAAATAATCAAAAACATCAGCTTGCGGTTCATTATAAAAATTTTTTCTGGAAAAAACAGAGTGAACCTTGATACCATTTTATAATGTTTTTAAAAAATTTCAAAATGCAATTTAAATTATCAGAAGAAGAAGCATCAAAATAATATAATAGTTCTCCAAAAAAGGGTTAAGGCTTACACACAAAAGCTAAATGTAATATTCAAGAAAAGATCATTTACATACAAAAAAAAACAAGATCAACAGGTGTGTTTAAATAATCTAGTTTTTTAAAAACTTCCGAAGGGTTAAACAATCTTATATTATTTCCTGTGTTTACAACAACAAAAATTTGGATACAATGTAGCAATTTTTTTCGAGTTAAAGGGTTAAGGATAACAAAAATTATTTAACACGTGTTATGTTGTTTTTGACCTTTCGGTGAAATTTAAAAATGATGAATGAAATGAAATACAATTGGGCGGATGCATTCAACATACAACTTTGAATCATTTCACATAAATTGATATTGGAATCGTAAAAAAACGTGCTCGGTCGTGTCAAAATCATTATTATTATGCGGACAGGTGAAACAACAATGCACATGCGCGCGCGTTATCGTTTCATTTGTGTTTCTCATTTTTGTTGTTAATTGCTCTAAATAACAAACAAACAAACAAACTCTTGTTTTAGGCAGTCATCATCATTTTTCAAACAAACATGTCATTTTACGCATGCGCAAAATTCGTATATATTCGCGGAAAATAATCTCACAAAATTTGGGTCTCATTAACTTGAAATTATATTTTTGCTATAGTTGCACGCCTCACATTTCATCTCGTTGTACATTTTACGAAAAAATGAAGATTAATTAAACAAGATTAATCTTCCATATTTTTTCTGTTTTAAATCCTTTTTTTACGTAAATTTTTATAATTTTAGAAAAAATCGTGAATCAATTGGGCGCTTCCTGTACATCTTTAGCTCCTCCCCATTTTTTTATCTCCTATTAAAATCCTACATACAATCAATCATTTTTTATTGGTTGGTTATTTCAGCCAATCAAATTCTTTTAAAATGGTATCAATACCATTTGATTGGTTGGATTAGTTTCATAAGTATCTGCCCACCGAAAAAAATTCAAATTTTGATTGGTTGTTTTTTTGTGTAAGGCGGAGAATTTTTTTCTTGAATTTTTTGCTTAAATTTAAAACATTCACACACAAACAAACACGTGTTCCAATTGGAACAAAAAAAGGATTAAAGTGAAGAAAGGATTAAGAGAAAGCCAAACACCAAAATAAAACACGCATTCTCGCACGCAAAATTCTCATCAAACAAAACAAAAAACAAAATTAATTAATTAAATGTGTTGTAGAGATTTTCTATGTCATCTGTGGTATCATCATTGGATGAAACAAAAAATTGTAGGCGGAGCTTAAAACGCCCATTCTTGTGTGTGTGTCAAATCAAATGTGAATCTTTCTTTGTTCTCATTTGTTTTTGTTTGTTTGTTTTTTGTCAAAACAAAGTGACCAATTGACCAGCTCATTTTTTATCACCAGAGGGCGTGCAAAGCAATTTGAAACAATTCAAAGTCACCAAACAAGCTACTTAGTTACGCACAGATTGCGCACGTTTTTTTTTTTAAAAATTTAAAAAGAAATCTTGTTTGTTCATCAAGCATTTTGTGTGTTTTTAATTGTCATTTAATTATAATTCAACTCTTTTTTAAAAAAGACATTGAAACTCTTTGTTTGTTTGTAGAAACGTGATTTCGAAACATAGTAACATTTTTTTTAAATAAGTACACATAAGCCCCGCCTACAAAGACACGTGCAAGCTCCGCCTATTTTTTTATAAATGGCAACGCAAACAAACAAATTTATTCAAATAATCAACTTTTTTTCCTCCACACAAACAAATTGTGCCTAAAGCAAATTTCAAATTTCAGGGTCTCAAAAAATATGTAATCAACAACATGTTTTCAACATGCAAGACACACCCACTTTTCATTTTATTGGCTGGAATTTTATATTATTATCATCAATAGGAAGGAAATTAATCAGACAATTATCATTGATAATTAACCACTAGGAAAAAAGGGTTTATTATCTAAATCCATAAACACCATTGTTCAATTGTTGATTCGGCTTCAAGAAATCGAATGTAAATTTTTTTTTGGTTGAAAAGTTGGCCAAAATTAATTGATTTAAAAAAAAATTCACACGAATAAATAATTCATGTTGGTGGTTCCTGGAACAGTTTTTCAAGTTCACAATTATTTCATCAAGCACAGGCTGGCTGGTCAGTAATGAAAATCATTCATCCAATTCGTAATCACAAAAATTCCAACCAAATAATAATTATAATTTAGTTTCATAAAAAACCAAATTAAATCTGTGTTGTTTTAATCAATCTTGTCATAATAGCAATTTTGCCATTAAAAAAACATTGCCAGTCAATCATTTTGTTATGTGAAATGAATTATCAGCTTGATTTCGTCATTTATGGACGGACTTTTGTTTTTGATTGTATTTTTTTTTGTAACGTTCAAATTGGTAACACAAAACTTCGTTAAGAAATTTCTGCATTAAAACAAAAAAAAAAATCAATTAATTTATTATTTTTGAATTTTCTTTTTGTTAACTGGATTAGCAGACTAGATTACATCATACCATTTTTGGGAATAAAAGGGTTGAATAATAATGAAAACAGGTTAATCTGTCATTTTTTGGGGACCGAAA
>JAOWBP010062906.1:0-35463 GCA_028571105.1 Tragopan temminckii
GTTACATTTTTCTCTTAGGCTCCAGGAATCTTCTGTTTTAGGCTTTAGCTTGCTACCTTTTGGGCTGGCTGAAAAACAAGAATGCTGTTTGGCAAAAAAAAAAAAAAAAAAAAAGTCTTGAGGTGTCAGCCTGTAGTTTCACTTCACATTACAACAAACCAAGACTGCCTCATGGAACTGGTGGAATAAAGAAGCAGGGAACACAAAGTAGAAACTTCAACTTACTCCACTGATGTCCCTGGTATAGGCTGCTGCTTGACAGCTAGCAGCCTTTCTGTAGGAGCAGTACTGCCTAGTTTTGACCAGGTATTCCACACATATTGTGGCAACAGCTCTTGGTAAAACTTCACACTGAATACATGCTTTTCAACATAAAACCTGCTTCCCAAGAGCTAGATTCTTCATCAACAAAGTGTTTAGATTAAAAAAATGCAACCAGTTGTAATAATGGATTTGTTATCTAAATTTCCTGATGTGCTCCTTGATTACTAAATATTAAACGCACACATTTTAAAAAAGAGCTCACAATAGTCATGATAGGAGAGTGAAAAGCACTCAGTGTCTTCATTTTCATGTTTATTACTCTAACTACTATCACATAATGTTCCAAAGTATTGAAGATCTACACCCTGAAAAGAAATCTTTAGTTTGATATTCTGAAGACCAAGTGTTCCTACCGTTTTGAGGGAGAATGAACAATTCTTCGTTCACTTGTATCTTCATCCTGTTCTCATCCAAAACAGCATGTTTTACAGTGGGTGGTTCTTCTGTTGTCTTCAAGGAGTACTGTGTGTAGTTAACAACTTCAGGTGAAGTTACAACAGGTTTGGGGCCATAAATGTTAGGAAACTTCAGGAGAGCTCGAGGCTGGACTGGCTCTGCAGTTTTCTTAACATTGAACTGAAAATTTAAGATAGCATTTGTTATTTTTTCACTAATTCTTTTGAATCTCTCTATGTCAAATGAGCTGATACAAAGGGAGATAAGAATAACCAGGGACACCATCTTGCTGCCATTGTTTCTTGGGTTAGAGAAACCACTGCCTTCCTATGTGTCAAAAGATTTTTCTTGCCAAATCTGTTACCTGTCTATTTGGTGTATGTCTTCTTGATTATGAGTTTACCATCACCTCTGATTTATACAACACTTCATGTAAACTTGTAGAAAGCATTAGGAAGGCAAAGGTATGGGTCACACATAGCGTGTGCAGCAGTCATGTAAAAAGACAAAGGAGAAATGGTTGAGCAGATCAGCCCTGCAACAGCATGCCAAGAATAGTAGAGTCAGTGGTCTATGGGTCTCTGGGATTATCTGTCGTCTCTGAGGACCAGAATTCCACCTAATCCTTAGAAACACATAACTCCTTTATTATATGGGGACTGACTTTTTTTTGAGTTTTTTCTTACAACTTCATTTCTCTGCTGATTGCTGAACATGGTATCAAGAGGAGAACTTGAAAAATGGAGTAATGCCCTGGCAGACCAGGCAAAGGTTGACACAGAATTATAATTATAATTTATAAATATTTTAGTGGAATGTAAGTCATCTTTTCTTCATATCTCATGAAAGAATCCCATATGCTCACAACTGAAATAATTTCCTATTCATTTATATTTGGATTCATCAACAGGAAAGAACACAAGCTGATTAGCAAATGAGCTGACCCTCTCATCAGATTTTGTTAATATTTCCAAAGCATGTAAAAGAAAAAGTGGAAGTAAGGCTGCCATTTTGTTTGATTATTGTGCACTGGGATTCTCTCCAACCCCACTGCCTGCCAATCTATTGTACGTTCAG
The DNA here is from genome assembly GCA_028571105.1 of Tragopan temminckii. Lineage (NCBI taxonomy): Eukaryota > Metazoa > Chordata > Aves > Galliformes > Phasianidae > Tragopan > Tragopan temminckii. The sequence continues at coordinate 1,798 of JAOWBP010062906.1, forward strand.
TGTAGAATGAAGGTGAGCCAAAAAGTATTCATAACTGTAATTAAAGTTTTTCATTAGTGTCATTGTTTCCTATTAATAAAGAACGTAGATGATGCCCTGAAGCATTTGTCTGTGTTGGGACTGTGTGGTCCCAGTTTGTATGTCCTGAGGGAGATTAGCTATTCCTCAAGAAGTAGAGCTGAAGAAAAAGAGTAGTCTTGGTCTCTAGATCTCTAGTCAATATTCTGCTTTTGAGTATCATAGCACTGCAGTTACGTGGATTTGGCAGTGATAAAGAGCTAATTAGATCACTCACTCCATCTTCTCAAGGCAACTGGTGCACTGATGTTTAGGAAGTCCACTATGTAACAGCACTTTTTCTTGTCTAATTTTAAGGACACAAACAGGAGTGAGTTGAAAAAGAATCACATCACTGTGTGCAGATATCCACCTAGCATTCAGCTGAGTTTAGGTATTATGTAAGTCATATAGTGCTGGTTTATAATAGCGATGTAGTGAGATCCCTCTTCTAGAGATGTGAGTCTCATCAGTGCTAAAATACATAGGAAGTTTGAAGTAACATATCAAAGTTTTCCATTCTTCAGATCTAAGACTAATCAACTAAAATGTGTTAGGAATTACTAGACAATAGCTTGAAGAAACAGTCCTTGATCTGCAAGGACTCTAAACACTCATACAGCGTGTGCTATGGCAGCTACTGCCTGTTCTTTCTCTCTTGACCCTGCTGTATGAGGCTGCTGTTTTAGCCACTGACCATCACACAGCAAGCCTGGGTGCTATGTGCATCTCACATATGAAGCACTCTGGAGTCCTTTGGGATGAAAAATACTGTACAAACTTGAGGTATTGTTAGTACAATCTCTTCTTCCGCTTGCTAAAAGGAAGAGACTTAGTCAGGAAATCCATCAGCACACTGCAACTAAGAGCTCCACTGGGTCTAAATATTCTTCTAGTCTGTCTGCTCAGTAGAACTAGAGATGAGAGACATATGTGAGCGCAGTGGGACTAGCCCACCCCCTCTTCCAACTGCATCTGCCTCTGTTTATTATTTTTGCTGCCAGCTCTGTTCCCAAGTGCTGTCTGTAAGCTGCTTGCAGAGCTGTGCCCTATGGAAGTTCCCTTTGTAGCAGCAGTATCTTAAATACAGAAGAATTCAGATAGTTCTGCATAAAATGTGTGAAAGCAAAGAAACCAAAATTAGCTGGGAGGCTTCAGCTGACCCTTCTTTGTCTGGCAGTATTGACATTCAGACACAACACCAGATTGTTGCCACTGCTGGATGTGTTTAGGCATTTTAACCTGCACCTTTTGCTGACGTTTTGCACATCTACAGCAGTTATTAATTGTTCTGTAGATGTATCTTTGTGTTTGAACTCTTCCTTCTCAAGTATGCAGGGCATGTCCATGGGGAGCCTTCTGTCTATAGCAAATACAAACATCAGTGTCATGGGAGATATGCCAAGTAAATAAAATACAGGCTTGCTTCATCTTTCTATTGTCATCTCTGTTTATCAGAATCAGTGGCCCTGACAAGCTTCAGTAATTAAGTATGCCAAACCCTGACTAGGATATACAGTGCTTTAATGCAGTTGGAAAAAAGTCCCAACAGGGCAATTCATAAACATAGATGCAGAAGATGTAACTAAGGCACAAGATCAGAACTCAATTTGAGATTTATTCCTTCAAGGAAAGAAGGCTAATTCTGATTCAGTGAAAGCACAGGAGAATGCATGTGCCTGGCAACAAAACTGTTTCAATTGGAAAGAATTGTTAGAGAATATGCGAACTATGAACGTTTTGCTCTTTCTGTTACAGAATGGTCATTTGGCTGCAATAATTTGTCCAGATTTTTTAAAGAAAAAAAGAAAAGGTCTGTAATGCTAAAAACATTAAGTCATTTGGATAGGAGTGATACGCTGAGGATAGGTTGAATAATTTAATGTATTGATCAAACATTGGATTATGTTGTGGCAAGACCTGATGTAGAAATGTTGTGAGGACTATAACCCATGAAATGCTGGGTACTAGGGTCTTAATTGTATTTGGGGCCATGGTTGGACTTCTTGGTGACTTATTGCTATTTCAATTGTGCAAAAAGGATGACACCTTGAAGGACAAGCTCCAGAGTTTATTAATGCTTTCCCAAAATATTTCACAAAAGGCTGTGTAAAATAAAACATCCATTTCAAAAATGAAGTTCAAGTAATGATTTGAGAGGTTTTTGAGATAAAAAAGCAACAACAAATCTTTTGTACAAAGAGATTAGGAAAAAAATGCTATGCAGTGTGATGATGACTATCAAAGATCCACACTTCTCATTCACTTTAACAGCAAATTTCAAAAATCTCAACATTATTGCACATTCTTTTATACAGAAGTTGTATGGGTTAGACAAGAAAGGAGACCTGACAGACTATCAGAGAGGGCAGATAGCAGCTGAAATTCATCTTAGGAAAATGCGAGCCAATACTAGAAGGTGTTGATCACACTTGTGAAAGAATGGTCAGAATTAGCAGGAATCTCTGGAGAAGTCCTAAGCTTGGTGCAGCTGTTCATTCAGTCATGGTCAGTGGAGCCTCCTCCCATCCTCCAGCAATCAGCAGCTATTATGATGCTATTCTGCATCATATGTTACAATACAACACATGGATATGGTCATCTTTCCTCAGAATAATCTGTAATAGGAGAGTGGGTGAAGCTCTTCACTGAGAGCTGAAGAGCAGTACCCAGAGAAAGACTGAATACATAATTATACACATTACAGAGAAGTTCAGCTAGGACCTCTGCTACTCTCTTTAGTACAAAAATAACAGACAGTTCAGATAATTAAAAGGCAAATGAAGACTCTTATACAGTGGATCACCAGCCTTTGGACTTGGTTGCTGTGGCATAACATTTGGCTGAACAGCCAGGTGGAAGTGATGTGGGTTTAGGGATGTATAGCCTCAAGAGCAACAGCCAACAGGTAATACTTCCAGAGGCTGATGGATTGCTATAGCTCATGCTGAAGACTGTAATCAACAAAAGAAATCAGTCAAATACTTCCCTTTGGAGGAGAGCTTCCCATTAATAAGTGCACTAGAAGAGTCCTATAATTCCCATTGCTCTCTCTTGCACTGGTCTCAGGAATGAATCAAGGGATATTCTGGATTTTAACAAGAAGGCTTGTGCAAGGATGCCTGACGTTACCAGTATGTCACACTGTTCTTACAGTGAGTAACAGAGGAATCCACAGCATGCTGAGATTGTTCGGTCATCACAACACAGATTCTCACTAGCATTTCTATTATCACTTCAATGCCTGGTTTTAACTTCACCAATAATTAATCTCGCCCACCCCCCTGCTAGAGGGGCAGAGGGAGGAAGAGTGATGATTTTCACAAGAAACCAGCTGTTGAGAGGGAACTATCCTGTAGGAACCATAAGATGCTGTGAACAGAGCTAGATTAATAGCTGGTATAGGAGATCCCAACAGGAGTCTTGTCTTTATAATGCTGTGTGCCACCTGGTAAAGTCCAGTCTTCTGTCCTCAGGAAATGATTTCCCTTGTGACCAGACTGACAGCTGAGCAGCCTTTTCAGACCTCCTCCCTTATTTTTTCTATTAGCAGCTTTCTCTTTGGCAGTGTGGCAGCTGTCTGCTGCTCTGGTAATTCTGTGGGTCACCCAGCTCCCGTCTCTGTTCCCCTCAGTCTTCCTCCCATTAACATGACATTACATCCTGAACACAGTAAGCAGATAAATAGGCAGCATAAACCACATGCTGAACAGCTTAATAGAAAAGTTGCATTCCCCCCCTCAGCATTTAAAGAAAAATCATAGAGCGAGAGATGGTGTCTTACTTGCTGGGCTGGTTGAAGCACACTGGGCTTAGTATTTTCCGTGTCCTCATCTTGGTCCTTTTCTGATAGTCCTTTCCCAGGTTGCTTGCATTTGCAGAAGCAGGTGAGACCACAGAGGGCAAGGATGCTAGTTGCAGTCCCTAAGGTAGCCCCAAGGGCAATAATTGGGGCAGACAAAACCATTGTCCTGAGCTGCACAGGAACAAAAAGCAATGAAAACCTGTGACTCCTTCTCCCTGGGAGAGCAGCTGTTTTACATTCACTCCGTTTTCTAGCCTGGCTTCATTCTCCTTGGAAGTCTGAAAACAATTCTTTTGTGCAGCAAAGAAAAGGGACCAATCTAGAAACAGAGATAAATCATCCCACCTTTGCTAGGCAACAAGGTTCCCTTTCTATCCTGATAATGTTTCTGCTCCAGGTCAGGTAGAGGAAGTAGTGCTTGTGGTGGCTGTAATATCCATATAGCTGCAAACAGGCAGTTTTCATTGAAGCCTGTTCTCCAGCTCCACTGGGGAAAGTCTGATGTGTGATAGAGAGGAAAGACGTCAGCAGAAGGGGCTGGGCCTTGCTAGCTAGCTCACAGAAAGAGCATCCAAATATTTGATCGGCTCTCCAGCTGTCTTTCTGAGGGCTAGCCTGCTCATTTGCTCAAGAGGTTGAGGTTTTTCTATTTTAACATAAAGATAGTGATTGTCAGAAGTGCTGGCCTGAGTCCCCTGGTTATGATATGCATGAGGGCACTACAGTCAGAACAAAGCCTGCATCAGGCAAAACTTCACCTTTCTTCAAAGGGTGGGGAATGGACACCTGCAAGGGCTAAACACCGTCCCACACCTCACCTCCTTCCCCTCAGAGTGCAGGTCTGCATCTTTCAGAGCAGCTTTCTCCAGCATTACTGCAGACCAGCATTTCTGTTCAAAAAGACAGCAGAAAATCCTATCAAACAAGGCACACTGATGCATATGCTTTTTTCCCTGGAGAGAATGAGAGAGCAAACAGCATATGCTGAGTATTAGTCACACTGCTTACTACACCAGTGTCAGGCAGTGAGCCAATGAGCACAGTGAAAGAATCCACTTGAATAGACCTGAAGGGCCACACAGTTCTCTCAGACTTCCTTTGACTCATTTATTTTTGCCTTCTTTCTCAGACTGCTCAAGTTGGAGGAGAGGAAAATCAATTCCATTTCTCAATGTGTTTCTTGTGGCACAAATAACTCTTTCCTGGGGCACTTCATAAGGAGTACCCAGTGGCCTGAAGATGGTTGTAATTCTGGGTCAGTATGTAACTGGGCCAGAGTGAAACTAGTAAGCAAGGTGCCAAATGTTCCTTATATGGGTCTGGAAAAAGTAGCCAGTTCTATTTCCTTTGTCTTTCTATTTTGGAATAGAGCTTCTATCTGTGGATCAGGAAAAGGAGTAAACTCTATACATAGAACTGTTTAGAAAAAAAAAATATATATATATATATGTATATATTATCTTTCTGTAGCTCAAGTTTTTACATGCTTTTTTTTTTTTTAACGTTTTTTGGTTCTTTTACTTATTTATCACAACCACTCATTCACCTTTGCTCAATTGCAGATGACACGTTCAACTCCCTGTCACAAAGCTTCCCCTTCACATTTTAATTGGTAAAGACCTCTCTTAACACTGCACATTCTATCATCTTGCTGCCTGCTTGCTCAACAAGGTTGTCCAGATACAAGCCTCGACCCCTGCTTTCCAACTCCCTTGGTTGCTTTCAAGAAGAGGATTGTGATGTACTTCTTATCCAGAGACAATTCCCTGATATACTGCTGAGTCCATGGAAACAGACTTTTCCAGCTCTGCCCACAGAACGAAAACATAGAGTGTTGTATTCCGTACAAGAACATAAAAGTGACCAAACTGGGCTGGGTCACTGACGTATCTCAGTAGTGGGAAGAACACCACATTCAGATAGTTTGATAAACACTTTCTTCGCTTCGTAGTCTTTGTGGCTCAGGAGCTTTTAATGCCTTGAACAGCATCCTCGTGCTTTACTTTGCTGATCTGAACTTTATGTGACGCAGGCAGAATTTTGCAACGTTTTCTTACTTACCGAATACACGCAGGTACTTCATTCATCCCACAGTTGAAGTGGTAACATCATAATCAGAGTACCACGAGGCCTTACCTTGAAGTTGAAGAATTTCAGGTTGGATATTAGGAAAATTTCCTTCTCAGGAAGAGAGGTGAGGTGTTGGAACAGGCTGCCCAGGGAGGTAGTGGAATCGTTGTCCCTGGAGGTGTTCAAGGAATGTGTAGATGTGGCACTGAGAGATATGGTCTAAAGCAGTAACAAGCATGGGCTTATCGTTGTGCTGGATGATCTTACTGGTCTTTTCAACCTTAATGATTCGATGCTTCTATGATTCTGTGAATTTGCCATGTTGTCAGGGTCTTTCATCACTGCTGAAAGGAGATAGGAGAGGGGAGATTCTGAAAGAGAACAAAAAGGACAGGATGCAGTGTTTATAATGTCTTTGATTTCCTCCGCAGAATGGGTGATTTTTAAGGGTGCTAATGGAATCTGAGACAGCTAAACCAGAGGTCCCTGACATTTGGAAATCGTAAAGAAAGGAAGAAGACATTGTTAAGGGTAGAACACGCTGACAGAGATCTGGAGAGGAGAAGGCACTCAGCCCATCCATGAGATGCAATTTTCATGTGTTTGCTACAAGCTGTTCTGAGAATTACATAAAAACTGCTTACAGCAGGCTGTGGAAAGAAGGGCAGATAAAAATCTGTCTGCAAGAAGTAGTTTAATAATATATATCTCCAAGATGTTTTCTAGGGGCTCATACATGAAGATTAGGTTTTCATTGCCAGAAATTTCATACACTGTGAAATGTAAAATGTACAAAAGATACCATATTTTAATAATAACAGCAATGCAGCAACCTTTTGCTGCTATTGGTAGGAAAACAAAACAACTTCTGCTAAACAGGGAATATTAGCAGTATGTGAGCTTTTACAAGCAGCAGACCGAACACTGCAGAATTTTCTGGGTGTACTGAAGCATATAACTGGTACAGATACATAATTCAGTTAGCTTTGGCACACCCAGTCACTGCATCTATCTATAAACGTTGCTTATTTTCAGCACATCCTGTTCTAAAAAAAAAAAGTGGGCCATCAACATATTTTAAAGTCAGGTTTGCACTTGCTACTTGTTTCAATACCAAATAATACAATCTGTCCTTTTTCTTTAAGGCAGTCATAAGCTAAAGGGAGGCCAGTGTAACAACCTTCCTTACTGGACAGTCACATTTCAGTTGTGCAGAATCACATGAATTTTTTTTTTTTTCTGGTCTGTCATATCCGCCTTTGGTAATAGATTTACTAATGTGGAAAGATGAAAGCCTGTATTTGTAAGCTAAACATGATGGGCAGGTTCAGGCCTGAAAACACATTTTACAGTCTCTCTAACCATGTATTTTCTAGTACAGGAATACATGTAAGAATGACAAAAGCATGATTATAAGATGGACTCCAGCATATCACACATTTCAACTGCTAAGATTTGCTCTAGCTAGATATATTAATACCGTCAAAGAGATATAAGACAAGGAAAAAGAAGTGCAAGCCTTGAACAATGGCCAGTTGTCTATTTTTATAGACAAAGCAAAGAAAAAGATGACTTTTATTGATGAGAGACATCATTCCATTTCACCTCCTCTGGGCACTGAAGGAATGCAGTAGGAATGGTGGGTCCCACCTTCTACTGTTCCACTGTTCTCTTTGCTGGCAGTTGTTGGAGTCCTGTCAGCTCCGGGATTGTGCTGTGGGATTGATAGTTTTGTTGTTGATTTTTACAACCTCGTATAATTTCCAGAACCAAGTGAGAGGTAAATTGCCTAAGGACAACATCAGTGCTGCAGGTCTGCTCAAGAGTCTGAGTTTCTGTGCTGAAATTATATTAGAATGAAACACAACTGATTTCCTCAGGCTGAAAATAATGCTAACGTCAGAGAAAAAATGAAGCTGAGTGTACCTCGTCCACTTCAGTTGTTAAATGTCTCCTTAGCATGACTTTTCAGCTTCTGATACTTCAGATACGAATATTCTGTGATGACAAAATGTAAGGCACTGGCCAATCTGTGGTGCTTATAGTTTCTCCATTTGTTCTTTGAGATTTTCCACTGATATTTTGGGGATTTTCTGTCCATCAGCTGTTGAAAGAGGCCTTCTGTGAATGAAGAATTATTAGTACAAATCACATGGTGAATTAGAAGGGCTTTTGTACTGCCTGGAGGTAGTTCATGCCTTACCACCAAAAAGCTTCTTAATGCAATTGCCAACAATTAAAACAAGGAGGTCAACAGTTTGCAGCTTTTATTCCATTAATAGAAGACACAAAATAAACTCCCAGGATCCTTCCATATCACAAGGGGAAGCCCACATCTGAATGAAAGATGATCATTGCAGACATTTTTCCCTGAGTCAACCCACTCTGTCAGGACTGGTATTTGGCAGAAATACTCTGATTCTTACTGAGGCATTTCACCAGGCAGATGTGTGAGTTATCAGAAAAAAAGTGGGAAAGAGAAATGCTCAAGCCAGTCAGATTAGCCTGAAGGTGTAAGATCATGTTTTCTCTTGTATTGACTTGCTATGAGAATCTGAGATCCTGTGCTACAGAAATGGGACAGTTTGAATAGGATGATGGTCTAAAATAGCTTGCTAGATAATAGCAAGTTGTTTGTGCCATCCAACCTTAGGCACTGTAATCCTCATTTGATGTCAGAGGACCGTATACGACTATCGTGTCTTTCTTCAGAAAATGAAGCACAGCAAAAACAAAAGGGAAGGTAAAACACTTATGCTTAAGATGTCTATATGCCCTTCTCAAGCTTTTGTATGCTGTGGCATCAGGTTATAAGAGCTTTAAGAAAGGGATTTTGTCTTCCTTCGAGTGTAAATATTTCACCAGATGGTGGAAATATTACAGACAACTGAAAGAATCTTTTGCAGTCCCATTTAGACAAAGCAGTTGTCTCAACATTTTATAAGCAAAAAAAAAAAAAAAAGAGACTTGTGAGAAGAACGTGGGTATTGCCTATCCATCACTGTCACTGAAGCAAACCTATACATACAAATCAAGTAAATAAAAGTATTAAGTCAAGAACAAAGAATTATTTTCTGAACAGGAGATACGCACTACTTAGCCTCAAGAAAATTGAGCTTCAAGCTGTGATGCTTCAGCTGGTGTAAATGGGTACAGGGATCTAAGTGGCTTCCATCATCAGTATCCACTGTAAATCTGGCTGTGGTACAGCACTTGTATCCCTTGTGGCATCATAAGTTCCACTCGGGAAGCAGAGATTCAAAATCCTGCAATGCTGTCTTAATTATAGAACTAAATGATACCAGATAGCCTGGCACATGCTCTCTGTATTCAAAACTAATGAAATGAGAAAGTTCGAAATCAAAACTGTAGGAGCGAACACCACTAAGTAGCATGATCCATAGGAGATAAAAAGGAAAAACTCAGAGCAGAGTTTGGAAGAGCGTGAAACACCTGAGTTTGACAGTGGTGGGACTGCTGTGGTGCAACACTGCACCCCACTCTGCAGGACAGCACAAACTCACTGGGCAGTTTGGAAGGAGATCCTGAAAGAGGTATGTGGACAATAGAGGCCTGGAGGGCAGTGAATTAAAGTGTGACTCAAGGTCAGAGAAAGGGCTAAAGGTTTGCTCAGTCAGAATCCATAAATCTTTTATAATAGTGGTCCTCCTCTGTCAAGCAAAGTGTTAATGAGGTCTAATGGCTAGAAGCATGCTGCAGATTTCTAAAAGTGGGCGTAAATTCTGTGAGAAATGTTTCCAAGGGATTGTGGAGGGTTCTCCATGCTGGGTAGTTTTGAAATCAAGGCTGATGGTGTGCAGCTTGCTTTTAAAAGATCTATTTTCATTCAATCAGGAGTTAATGGCCAGCTTGGACAGGGCCTGGGGCAACCTGATCTAGTGCCCAGTTTAGTGGTTTGCAACCCTGCCCACAGCAGGGGCAGGGAATTAGATGATCTTTGAGGTCCCTTCCAACACAGGTTATTCTATGATTAACCTGAAGAAAATGAATAGTACGTGAGTGGTACAGAGGGTCCGATCAGAGGACCACAGTGAGTCCTCGTGGACTTTAAACTTAAAAATCTGTCCATCTGCTTTATATATCCCCAATAAGAACCTTCCTGTTTACAGCTATCTTATTCCCACATTAAAAGAGACTCAAGCCGGCTGTTGTACCAGCTCCCTGAAAAACTAACTGAAGTAATTGTGAAGAACTCTTTATCTTAGCTAGGTTATCAATCTGTATTGTGTGAGCAATTCACATTGCTGAGCCGATCAGAGAATAAAGTAGAAAATAAAAATGTTTTACATCAAGCATAGAGACCCCTGAAGTCAAGGATGTAGCCAACTCACTGTCATGAAAGCTTCATAGTTTCTGATGTGTCCAAAAGGCACAAGCCACAAACCAGTGTGGCCTTCTCTGTTGTTCCATGCTCAAATAGGGCCACTTGGGATGTTACAAGATTCTTAACATGTGAGGCAGATTTAAAAAAAAACAATGCTTTTCTTCTGAGAGCACCAAGGGGCCATATGCAGAGAGAAAGGCAGCTTTACTTTAGAAAGTCACATCGTACCACAAAGTCCAGCACTAAAACAAGGTCTGCACTTCACCAGGTGTACTGCTTTAGCATGAGATCTTAGCATCTTAGTAATGGTGGTCCTGAAAGAAAATGCTATCTCCAGCTCAGATTAAAGCTGTGTGAATAAAAGAAAACCAAATCACTGCCAGTGCAGCTGAAGGGCGCAGTTCAAGATATTGGCACATGCAAGCTTATGTTTGTGCCCTGTTAGCAGCTGAGGTTTAAGCAAATGAGCAAATGTTTTCCTACACAGGGGAGGGTATCCTGCTGAGAGTAGACAAATGAGCCAAATATTCAGCTTCTCTGTCAAATTCTTCTAACTTGCTATTGAAAACCTAGGAGAACAGGAATGCAAGGAACACTTTTGTGCCCAGCATTCTCTATTTCATCTAACAATTGTATCTGTCTGGTTGGAGAAGGAGAGCTCATTTTTGCACATACATCTCCACTGCAAGTGTAAATGTTTATTTCTTTTCTGCTATATAATTTTTAAAAATCACAGGAGATTTGAAAATCCTGAGGCGTCAAAATACTAAATTATATTTTAAGTGTATTTGCAATAAAATGCTGCCTCCTAGAGGCAACAATATTTTTCTTACACTTTCTTCTAAGAGTTGGTTTTTACAGTATAGTTTTGATTTTTACAGTGCCATCCCTGTAAAGGATATTTTGAAGGGAGAAGCATTGGGTTTTCATACTGTTAGCTAAAATGAGGTCTTTAGCCATGTTAAGGTCACAAAGCCATGAAATTCAAGAACAGATGCTGGCTATAAACTCTTAGTTCTATCCAATTCTGTTTCGGGCTTGTCTTTAAATCTTTATGTACAAGATAATATGCTATTTTATTTTCAAATGATCTCTGGATAATTTGCTGATTGAATTTTGTAAATGAATCAGTGTTACGTACTGAAAGAAGTTGTCTTCCATGTTCCCTTCCCTCTCAATGAAGAAATTGGTGAAGAAAAATAAGATTCCAAATACAAGCTGATCTTACAGTTTATGCAGCTAAAAATATACACAGTCATTATGTATCTCATTCTCATTTCCAGTACATCCAACCTGATACCTTGTGGTCTAACTTACTGAAGAGCTGAGCATTCACATCTGCAGCAAAATTCCATGGGAGCCATGCCTGAGGTTGCTGATTTTATTTTTTGGCAATCTTTACACCTTTTCTCAAATCCCTTTACCAAAACAGAAGTCAAGGCTGCATGTGTTTTGCTGTTCTCAAGACTATGTTTAGCCAGTGTATCAAAATGCTCAGTTATTTGCCATCACTTCGTCAGCAGTGCACTGCCCCCTCCCTGTGCCCTGGTTTCAGCCCAGACAGTGCCAATCACACATTGCTGTTTGGTTGTTGTGAGCAATGGGTGCGTGCCCAGGGCCAACTCATGCCGCTCACCAGGGCAGAGCTGCTGCCAGGATGGTGCAGGGTAGGGAGTGGCTGCGGGATGGGCTGGGCCAGGCCACGTGCTGCCCATTGGCTGCAGATTGGACATGCCTGTTCTAGAGATCAAGTTCCAATTTTCTTTGTAAGAATTACAGGGAAGATTCTGGTAGAATTCAGATTCAAAACAAAGATTAAATATTGTATGTTCTTCCCTGTTCTTCTGCATTTTTCTAGGGAGCTGTTTTGGGTCACGGTCAGGGAGAGGACAATGAATCTGTGGTCTAATCATGGGTGGTTATTATAGGAGAAACCACACACTATACAAATCTATTTTTTCTTGTATTTTTTAGGTACAACCCTGAAAAAAACAGGTTCTATTCTATGAATGTTTATTTGAATCAGTGACTCATGCAAAGTGACAGTTTGGCAGCAACTATTGACCTATTATACTGTCTTTCCATATTTCCATTTTGGTCAAAATTTCATCTCGTTTCCCCTGCCTGTCAGAAAGGCACTGGTAAGAAATCACACTGGACAGTCTGTGAGCCAATCTCTGCCTGGTCATGCAGTGTACCGGGGTCTTTTGCTGAGTATTCCCATCAGCAGAAGCTGCCAGTACCTCAGATGTGGTTGTACTTATTTCCAAATGGTAAATCAGTTTGCAGTAGTTTTTATAGTATTCTTAATATCAAGAACACCATAGGAACTGTTTTCCCTATGACAAGGTTGCTTGATCCTGCTTGTTGACTTAGACACAGAAAGAAAACCAGGAAAATATTGCAGATAAGAGAAACTCTCAGTTTCTAGGTCTGGAGTACAAAAATGTTTCTTTTCATGTTCACCTCTAGGGATTGTGTGTGACCCACAAGTTTTCTTCTGTTTTTGGAACATTTTCTGTAACATTTCTGTTATATGAAGTAAACACTTCAATAAAAATAGTTGGTACACACGATCATGTACCCAGAGATTCCAGTCAAGAGACAAACAGACCTTGCCAATGCTTTCTACAAAAATAGCTTTTTCAGAAAACAACCACCAGCTGTCAGGATAGCTATCTTCTATCAAGATGATTGACAATGAGTTAAGTGTAAAGAGTGGCATGAGTCCATTTTTTTAATGAAATCTTTCCTGTTCCACTGCTGGGACCCACCTGATCTCCATGTCTTCCTTTGAATTAGTTGCAAGTGGGAATTGTTTGTGTTGTTTGCAGAAATATATGCTGCTTTGAAGTTTTCAAATTGAGATCACAGTGCAGATCTGTCATTGTCCCAGTCAAGTTTGACAGGTAATTGTTAGTCAGAATCAATGTTGCCCTGTGTGAAATAGAGCAATAAGTCTTTCACACTTCACACTCCAACCAGCATCGTTATTGACAGCCTTGCAGACAGTTCTAATCTAAATGATCTTGAGATAGCCACCAGCTTCAGGATTTAGCCACTTCCACTGTGGTGAAAAGCACAAGAGCCTGCTTGTGGTTGCCCCAGAAGGCTGTACTTGCTCTGCTCACAGTTTTCAATCTCCAGATTAGAAATGGCAGAACCTTCGTCTAAAATGAGGCTGAAAAAGTAACATTCAAATTTGAGAGTATATTTCTCTTAAGTACTCCTTTCAGTTAGCTCTGGGCTATTGTTTCCTTCATTTTCCCAGCTGTCCAGATTACCCTTCATAGAAGACTGTTCTTTCAGCAGTGGATTCCCTGACTTGCAGTCCTGTGTTCCTGACTGCTGCCTACCCTCTCTGAAAACTCAGTTTTTCGGCTCCAAAACTGCAAAGTTGGTCAGAGGCTTCTTGATAGATAAAGCAGGAGGAAATCTGATGGAGATATGGCAAAGAATAAAACCCCTACTGCAAATACCCTTTCTCGGTTATTTCCACTCTGGAATCCACATTCTCTACTCCATTGCTTTGCTTGGTTTGCCATCTCACTCTATCCTTTCTTCTGGACACCCTTTCTTCAGTTATACCCCTCCTCTACCCTCATAAATATTCTCTCACCTTTTTCCTCTTCCATCTTCTATTTGTTCATTTTTTATATCTTTTTCTCTTACACTTGAGAATCTGTTACTTATTAAGACAGAAGTCTGTTTCATCTATACCTTATTTGCACTTGATCCATTCCCTCTGTTCTATTTTATAGTTTACAGGTTACAGTTCCAATCTCCCTGCTGTGGGCAGGGACACCTTCCACTAAACCAGGTTACTCAAAGCCCCATCCCATGGGGCCTTGAACACCTCCAGGAATGTCTTCTTTTCCATCATCTGTTGCTAGTCTTCCTGAGTTGGTACAGTCGTATGCAGAGGGACTACTCTGTGTCATCTAATCTGGGCAGCCATAAGAAATTTTCTTATACTCTTTATTAAGTATTTAAGACAATCTGTAGTTTCACTGCAGACATTTTTCATATATTCTGAGTTCAGACTGACTGTTTTTAATCCTTATAATGTACAATCTCACACTGACATCAATGTCTTCTCACGGAGCTCATATAAGTTTAGGTTTAACACAGTCATATCAAAACTCCTGGTTTTCCCATCCAAGTTACCTTCATCATCCAGCTTCTGTCACGTCATCAGTTACATACCAGAATCTCTCATCACTGAAAGATCTCCCCCAGCATGCCATATACATGTCATATCAGCAACAATTTACACCTTCTTGGACAATGCCAGCCCCTTTTACTGCCCATAGAAGACTAACATCTGCAAAGTTCCAATTCTGCTATGAACATTTCATGAGATTATCAGATTTAAATTTGGGACTGAAGCTACGTCTTAGGAGTGCAAAACTGATTGTTACAACAAAGTTAAACTTTCGCCTTTCACCTAAATTGTGGCAAAATATGTGAATTCTGTGTCAAAATTTCTGCTCAAAGTTGAGAGACAGTTGGTACCAGACAGTAAGAGGAAAAGGTCAGCACTTGTCTGTAGAACAGGAACAGTTGTGTAATCTTAAACAGTTGCATGGCAAGGTGGATTGGAGAGACTTCTCCCTACAACTTCTCCCAGTTTGGCTAGCTCTGCACAGATCAAGGCACAGAAACAACAGAACATATAAACCACACTATGATAAGATTCAGAGGCTACTTCTTGATTTAAAACAGCAGTGTAGATAGTCAAATAGCCCGAAAATCTTGTTAAGCCATGGTGAAATAAATAGTTTTCCCGGATAGTTCAGTTAATTGGGTAAAAAGATTGACTTGATCATGTGATACACATTTTTTTCCTATTTGCATTTTATTTATTTAATTAGTTATTTAGTTACTTCATCACAAAACCAGGCACCATAGCAGTGTGATGTTTGTTCCTCAAACCTCAAGTTATCAGATTTGCAATGCTTCAAGAGTAGTAAAAGTTCATTTAATAGCAGGCAACAGAAGCTGCCTCTAAGGCCCTCATAAATTCTTGGAGAAACGAACACAGCTTTAAAGTTTGTTGTCAACCGATGCTTCCAACGTTAATATTTAATTACTTACTCTTTTAAAAACAAGACAGGGATTGTGAAGGTTGAACTTTAACTTTCCCCAGAGTACATTTCTGGGGATCCAGATAAAGTCAGACACAGAGGAAGTGTCCAAACTCACCTGCCCAGAAGGCATGAGAGAAACGACAAATTGCTCTTCCAGGAGAGGAAGCAAAGCCATAAGCTTACCTGGTAAATGGGCGTGATTCCTGGGGAGGCTCACCTTTCAAAAAGAATCTGCATTCAGAAAAACACAGAAAGACTAAAAATGACATCTCAAGATTACCATTTAAATATTCAAAAATCCTGGAAAGAGGATAGTCAGGAAGCCAGCAAGTAAAAATTGAGCAAAAGTAATGAGACAGATGGTACAAGCAGTCTTCCTGCTGAGGTAAAAAGCAAAACAAAATAAATGAAGGAAGTGCAGCTAGCTGATGCAGATGATCATGTATAGGAGCCTATTTATCCCTGAGTGAGAGATAATGAGTAGGGTTACTCATGGGCTCAGTCAGACATATCTGTGCACTGTAAGGCAGAGATTTTTGCTTTTCACTGATGGCACACTTTGTCTGCTCCCATGCACTCATCTGAGAAGCAGGCATGAGACAATGTCTCAATTCCCGTATTTAAGACATCAAAGAAATGTTTACAGTGGTAACTTTTGCAGCAGTTAGTGAGATTGAAAGCTATCAGCTTGTAAGAAAATTTCCTTTTTTAGAGGAGATGAACCCAAGCAAGGAAGCTGACTGACATTGCACAACCCATCGTAAGGAGATCAAGGCAGGAGACTTTCCCAGTGAGCAGCTTGGACAGCATGTGTGATGGCAGTGTGTCCCTGCAGAGGGCAGAGACCAAAGATAACCCCAGGCAACACTCCAACAGCTCTCACCTTACCCCATCACGAGGATTCCTTTGCAATCAGCCTGACATTGTTCTGCAGGCTGGAAACATTGTTCTGCAAAACCTTTGATCTGTCCATTCCTCACCTAAGGGCAGCAGACAAATCAGGTCTCTTCTCTTGATAAAAGAAAGGAATTTTTTTTTCCCCCAAGACAAACAGAAGTTCATTACTAGAGTGGTCCAAATTAAAGTTCCAGTTTCATCACCTCCATTCACCTCCCCCACTTTAAATAATCTTACATACTCAATCATACATTAAGTGCTAGTTTAATTGCTGAATTATGTTATCGCTAGATTTGACCTTGAAATGTTATTTTGAAATGAAAACCAATTTTACTCATGCATTTATTTTATAAGTCTTTTATAAGTTGACTTTTTCAACTTGTTTCTTACAGATTTTTTTTCCTAACTGCACATTTTTCTTTTGTAAAGAGCAATCCACAATCAAAATAGTGTTTTTTGTCATTATCTCTTGTTTTCTGGCTCATTGAATAGAGAATTGACTAATCAATAGCAAGCAAAAAATCATCACTTAGGTTCAAGCCTTGTCAGAGGAGCATTGCTAAGGCCAGGACCATGAATGGAGCTGGTCATTAATGTTATGGAGGATGTGTAAGTGTGCTGCTAAAGAACCTGCAGACAATGCACAATTAAGAGCTTCTGGAGATGGTGTTAGCAAGAACATGGAACTCCCTCAGAAACTGAAAGCATGACAGAAAGTGGAGTAGGAAATGAGTTGAAGAACTGCAGGTCCTCTCTGGCAGTTAGGATCTGAGGAAGGAATATGGAGAGGGACATGAAGGACAGCTATGTATTTTGATTCAACAAGTATGTTCTTGGGTGTGGGAAAACAGCTTCTAAGTGCACTTTGCCTTATCTAGAGTTGACTTTTATGACACTTGTTAGTCTTCTTCTGGACAAGGACTTTATGTCTATGCTGGTTACCTATGAAACCTTCAGAAACTTCAATACCAGCAAAGTTCTGTACTGGCAGATGTTAACTGAACCAAAATTGCATTACCAAAAGGGTCTAAGCAATTTGGAAGGAATTCAAAGACTATCAAATGTGACTGCAAAACAAGGAGATTTGAAAAAAGGTCAGAAAGTCCTTTAAATGAACCTAGAAAAACCTTGTGTGAGAACTGATTTATGGCTGAAAAGAATCACAGCTGAAAGATAATAAAGATACCAAGGAAAAGGAAGCTAATTCTGTGTGATAGTGTTATGATAGCTAGAAATAGTGAGAAAGAAATTAAAAGGCATGAAGTAGAAGAACTGCACTGGAGCAGTCTTCCTGACCAGAGGATTTGGGTTCAGAACAAATGAACCCACAGCTGAGCTGAAACTGGAATTTCTGTTCCAAAAAACATGTCAAAATACTGAAATATCCCTCAACAGACATTCCTGAAAAATGGTACTGAGCTGTTCTAAAATAATATATTTTTGATTAAGACTTGTCACTAACCCTAAACAGTTACGTGCTGTGAACCATAACATTGCTGCAGTGGTTGGTTTTGTTAAAATAATGTGGTTTAAAATCTTTAAGAGTTTTCAGTACTTTACCATGAATTGAATAAGACAGCTACAATGTGACTTCCATAAGCTTTGAAACCACATATTTTTAAATCTACATATATCCAACCTATATCAATGCAACAACTTTATTATTTTGTATTTTCCAGCATTTTACTACATAGCATTTAGTAGCTAGCAGTTTTACTGCTTAGTAGTTAACAGTTATAGATGTCTTATTTCTTTTTTGTAACTAGTTCTTGGTGATTTACATTATTTTTGGGGGGCTGTTTCTGATGAAGCATATCACAGAGAATAACAGCTGTGTAGGTCTAAAGGATATATGATTGAGCAAAATCTGAAGGATGTCTACAGAAGAGCTGTAACTTCTATATACCCGCTGTTTTGATTTTGGCTAGTTTAGAGTGAACTCTCACATGCAACATAATTTTTTTCTTTTCTATATCTGTAAAGTCTTTTCTTGCTTATGCATACAGATTTCTGCAGGCCTGTGTTTGTCCTCAGGAATAAATAACTCCAAGAGTTGTACTGTTCTCTCAGGAGCAGTGCTCTTTTTTTGCTGATGGATGTCTTGCAGATAATGATACTGCTCAAGTAAGCCTTGGTATTTTACTGTTGGTTTTGGACATCTGCCGATCATTTTTCTCAGGTACAAAGTATCATAGAAACATAGAATGGCTTAGATTGGAGAAAACCTTAAAGATCATCTAGTCCCAAACCCCCGCTTTGGGCAGGGCTGCCACCCACCTGCTCAGGCTGCCCAGGGCCCCAGGGATGGGGCGTCCTCAGCTCTCTGGACAGCCTGTACCAGTGCTTCAGTGCCCTCTGAATAAAACATTTCCTCCTGACATCTAATCTAATTATCCCCCCTTTTAGTTTAAAGCCATTCCCCCCTTGTCCTGTCCCTACTGTCCACCAGAAATTGGGATATATGAACAGGAAAACTCAAGTCCAGACAAAATTTCCTATATGCAAGGACAGGCTCCTCTTTGTTAAGTCCTACTTTGGCTCCTAAATGTTCAAAGATTATTTGGCATCTTTTCTGCCAGAGGTACTAGCTTTTCCAGACACAGTAAAACTATGTCTTATTTTTTGCAATATCTTGACAAGTTATTATTTTTTTTTGTCTAGTGAAAACATGGATGTTGATAATTCCTTCCCCATGAATAGTACATTTATGAAAACACTGAAATATTGAATCCAAAGCACATGGACAAATGAAAGCTTATAGAATCTCCAGGATGGGCAGCAGGCACAATGTGACAGTCGGCATTCCCCCTTGTTCTGTTGTGCGTGCTTTGCCAGTTGTAGCATTTACATCCACATTCTTTATCGTAACAGCAATCTCCCTCCTCATCACTGGTGTTAGCATATGGAAAAGGTGGCATGCAGCAATCCATCTTACAAAGTGCTTAATATGTCAGTGTTAGCACATCCAGCACAGCACGTGCAGTATCCCTCTTGCCAGTCCCATTCCCTCACTCCCTCCTGAGCACAGGCAGTTAATTAATCAGTCACTTGGGAGGCTGTAGCATTTTCCCAGCAACAAGCTACAAAGATGCTAAGTTTACTGATCTTCCCAAGTTTAACCTCTTGTTTTATTCCCTCAGTATCTCTGATCTCTCCTTTTGTTCCTGGACTGGTTTTCCCTGAGGGTAGTCTGACCTTTACTTTTTTTTCCCCTAAATTCTAATGCAAGTTAGCAGATTATACACAAGTCCCATTCTGTGGTGGTTTGGTTTTTTTAATACTTTTTGGCGTACTAAGTCAATTGGAATCAAGGACATCCACTTTGTCCTTGGATTGAGGGAGAAGCCTGGAGAACTACACCAGGATCACACACCAGATCTGCACCACTTTGCCTCAGCGCAAAGAAGATTTTCATCACTGTCCTGCCCAAATACAAAGAAAGGCATTTAGCATTGCTTAGTGCAAATATTTATGCACATAGAGAAACACAAAGACTGCCCATGTCGGCACGATTAGCATGCTGACAGTGCCTACTTAATCTTTGTTCTTTCATGGAGACAAGGGACGTGCATTGCCCTGCTTCTGGCATCCAGGGCAAGAGAGGCAACAAGCAGTATTCTGCTGTGCTGCCTCCCTGTGGGGTAATGATAGTTTATCCCTGGGTTTTGTCAGCTCAGACTCTCCTAAAATAGACGACAGTGTGTGACTGTGAACTTTCATCAAGCAACTAATAGTAATTCCTGACGATGCGTTTCAGGTGATGTTTCCATGTGACTCCTACCCTCGACTGGGTTTCATTTTGTGAAAAACAGGTGGAAAGCTCTCTCCCGCTGTGCTACTTCTTGGTTCTTTCTTGGTTCATTCACCAACAAGGGTAACTCCTTCTCCAAGCATGGAAAATGTGCACTGACACAAAACAAGGATGTATCAGAGAACAGATAGTTCTCCAGGTATAGAACCTTCAGCAAATATTTCACCAAGCTTTGCTGCAATAAAGAGGCCATGACAAGATACTGCTGTGACAAGAAACCTCCTAGCATTTCTTGCCAGGTCTGCTTTTTGATTCTTGCATGCAGTTCTGGAGAAGTAAACTCAGTAAGCAGTGATCTGTTAATCATTCTATAGATGGGGGAATGGAAAACATTGCTCATGCTGCTCAGGATATCTGCTCAGGGAAGATGCAGACATGATCTCACTGAATAGTGATTTTTCACATGTTCCAAAGTAGCAGAATACTGTCACAGCCTTCTGTGCTTTGCATGAGATATAGAACAAGTCACCCACCATCTGAAATCCAACCAAAACAGTACTCTGAAAAGCTCTCCAGGCGCAAGGTCTTCTCATGTGGTATCAGTCAAACTGAGTCCTTAAGGAAATACCCTCTAAGAAACATAGAAAGTGCATGGTAGCAAAACATGAGGTTGAGCCAGGTTCAGAGAGCAGTGTGAATGACAGTGTGGAGACAGGGGATGCCATAGATCACAGTGACAGCAGTGGTGCAGCACTGAGAGATGCCCTGGGGCTAAATAGGTTGTTGAGGCTACAAAAGAAATTTGCTTCCTGCTTGGATCCCCATTGGCTAGGGATGATATTTTGAGCCCTGTCAGGGCAGGCCCTGCTGGTATATCTAGCAGCAGCACTCCTGAACTGATAGAGATTAGGACAAGCACTGAAGGTCTGTCAGGGCTGGAGAATGGATCTGAAAATGCTCCTAATCATCACTGCATTTCTGCTTCCCTCTGTACTGGGCTTCCCTATTCAGGTGAGAGAAGTTCCAGGCAGCTCTGTTCTTTCCTCTACTTGACTTGCTTTTCCTGGAGTTAAGCTGTGGAAACACATTTTGATAGATTTCTGACAACTGAAATACCAGAAATGTAATAAGATATGAAGTTAATCTATTTCTTTTGTCCTGCTTTTTTTGATCTGATTTTGATGCTATTGTTGCTGTCCTCATGAGCTAAGGAAAATTAACATCTTTTACTTATTGATTTTGCAGGACAACTATGAAAACAGCACAGCAAGTAAGTAGAATTTCTACTGATTTTAAAGACAAGTGTTAATTCTTGATTTTGTATCAAATAAATTACATAACAGCAATTTGGGATTTTGGTCATTGTCTGATGCAAGTAATGTAGTTTTGGTGATAACTTCAGGTATACAATTCTTACAAGCTTGAAGTGTAACTACAGTCTTTATACTGGCAGGAATAACCAGCCCACTAATCTGCATGTATAAGAGATTTTGTGAGAGTATGGTTTTCTTTTTGCCCACTTACTAAGGTATATATTTTAAAGAGAGTTATTATTACCAAGAGTATGGCTTCCCAATGTCTTCGTGGGATGAACAAACAGCTGAAATAAGGAGAAATTAAGATATGTTTAAAGCAGAGCTTTCACAAGGTAGGAAAAGTTTAGGCTGTCACATCTACAGTTCTAGCAGTAGTGCTAGGCAGAAGGATCTGTCTGGGTGCAGCAGAATGAAAGATATGAAGGAAAATCTGTGCTGCTCTTACTTAGTGAGGAACAGAGAAAAGGAGGTGAGATCTGTGCTGTGGAAAGAACCACATGTCCTGCAGGTGCCTTTCTGCGCATTGTAGTAGGTTCTGAAATGAATGACAGCTTGTGTTGTGGTGTTGCTGGTTTTGTGGTTACACATAACCGTGCTACTGTGAGCTGCTTGGCTGAGACGTGGGGCTGGCAAAGAAAGGAAAGAGGAAAAAAGACACAGTGGTGAAAGTATCTGCATGTCATCAGTGATGTGCGTGTTGCGGTAGACAAAACTGTTGACAAATTGATTTCTCTGATAGCAGAGAGAGTTGAAAGTTCTGAGTCAGTGAAGACTCAGAGCTGTGTGTCTGAGTGCCTCCTACTGTGTTCCTCAGCTGCAGAGGATTGAACAGAAACTTTGACTTCACTGTGTCAAAACACATAAAAATGGAAAAAGAATCAGAAGGGTATAAAAGATATATATAAGTTTAAATTTCATCAATGTGTGGTAAATACAGGTGAACACATAAGACCAATTTGCTGGTGAGTGACAGCTGTAGAACACATAAAAGCACCAACTTTCTTGTTCCTAATTTACTTTTGGGCTGAATGCAGATGACTTTCAACAGATGTGCTTTACACTTACTTTCTGGATGTGGTTTGTTAGGTTAATTTAGATGTGGTATTTAACACTTGAAAACTCAATTTTTGTGTTGAATTTTGATCTCTTTCCTTTAAATTGAGCGCTTGGAAAAGAGTTAGCTATTCATTCGCCTCCTTGCCTGCCTTGGTGCAGCAGTAAAAGAAAGGGACATCAGGTGTCAGAGAAAACTTTGCACTGTACTGTGACAGAAAACAAATAGTACAGGCTTAACACAACAGCTTTTGTCAATTTGCAAAATAGAATGGGATCATTGCAGATTTCCAGAGAAGGTCAATGGAGATAAACCTGTAGGTAGACCTTAATAGCAGCAAGAAACTGTCAGGTGCAGGGGTGATATGTAGCGAGAAGAAGATTTGCTTGACATATTCAGAAGAAGTGAGTGGCTAATGAAAACTAACCGGTGCTTCCTTTGAGGTGTCACTTATGACATGGAAAAAAAGGGATGTAAATTTACTGTTCAGCAGATTTGGAGCCAATGGAGAGACATGCTTGCTGGAACTCGAAGTCACAGGGTTACTGGGCCAAGTTTTAATTGACCGTTGTTACTACTTTTTGTGCCTTTTGAGACATCTTTCAGTATTTACACTGCAGGGTAAACTTGAACTGTATCATTTCAAAATCTGTATATATCAGATATTAATTTGATCAGACACATGGTAGAGGCCTTCTGTGTTGTTTTACTTGAGCTTTAGAAAGGTGTTCTGGACTTTATAAGCCTAGGAATCTGAAGCATGATTTCTGCTGACTTCAACTAGTCAACTAATGCTTCTTGTGCGCAATTCTGAAACTGGTCAGCTCAACTCAAAATGTGCTTTCCTGAAGAATTTTTTAGACACCACTGACCTCTTTGATGGGAATTGATTGAACAGTAATATAATAAGCAGAAGTCATCAGAGTGGAGTTTCTTTAGCATGCCTCTGGCTGAAGTGAAGCAATTCCACTGGTTCTACATCTATTCTGAATAGCAGAAACCACCTTAGTACATTCGGACAGTAACCACCTAGATCAGTAGAAGCTGTGAAAAGGGAAAGGTGCTACAAGATGTGATGGATATTGGTAGCCTCTGTATCTTCTGTTGAAAACACATGGTCAAAAAGTCAAGCAACATGGATGGGCTTAGAAATATGCAAATTATTTGCATAACTGTGGTGTTGGGGGGGGGATAAAAATAATGGTTTTAAATTTAGACAAAGCAGACTACAATTATTAGCAACATGGAAGAGGTACTAGAAAGATTTGTGGCATATCCATCATACTTAAGAACAGGTCAAGCAAACAGTGGTCAAGAGTAACATAGATAAAACCACTTCTGCCTTAGGGACAAACTGGATGACCTTCAGAGAATCTTTCCATTTCTGTACTTTTACGATGCTGTAACAAAGAAGTTTCTGCTCAGAAATCTATATATCAGATTTTCCTCTCCGTGTTGGTATCTAGAAACCTATTTTTAGCAGAATTAAAAGATGCCACACTAGAAAAATATCTTATAAATAAGGATGGTTCCTAGGTGCTGTCAGATAGATCCTGAAGTCAGGATTATCTGCCTAGCACTAAATGATAGCCTTCATTCAATTTCATAATTTTATCCTTTGGCTCTCTGAAACCAGAGAAGATTGCTGGGCAGTTATCCTGCACCTTTTCCAGTGAAATCTGGGGACAAAGCTTATTTGTTCCAAATTTCCTCTGCCATTTTTCACTCTGAAGCTGACAAAATGCTTTGCTGATTTCTTAGATGATAAATAATCATGATTCTGTACTGCTAGGAATTTTCACAGCTGTTTGTCTAAATCTCAATTTAATTTCTGTGCGTATATTTATCAGTTAGTGCAACTAACTTCAAGCCTTCAAGTGCCTCAAAGAAAGGCACTCAGCTGACTTTATTCACTACAGAGCCCCTGCCAAAGGCGTTCTATTGGCTGAGGAGCCTAGACTATTGAAGTTGCATTCAGAATCTAATTTGTCCCTTGTCTTTTTCTTCTTTTCTTTTAGCAGCAACAGAATCTACTCAGGTAAGGACAGCTAAATCAGCTCCTTTGTTCACTTTGGTGTCCAGTATTGATTTCAAGACTCATCTATTCCATCCATATCACCATCTGAGCAGGAAAGTCTTCTCAGATAAAAAGTACCACAGTGCTCGGTTTCCTTCCCTATCCCATTCATTGCTTTGCAATACCCAAATACAGACACAATCCAGGAAGACTTTGCCTCTTCTGGAGTCATAGAGAAAACTCAAATCTGCTTTAATTTCTGCCAGACAATGGAAGCATGGCAATTTGTTTTGCTACCAACATTACCTCCCCAAGCTAGACATCAGCCTACAGTCCCCTACAAGCAGTAGATGCTATGGCCTATCACCACAAATGTGGGACAATATTATGAGGATTTCATCAGAAAATTCACCAATTTTGCAATCTTACTAGCTGGGAGATGAATGAAGCTAGAAGCTCTGAAACATGCTACATGCCTTAAAATGCATTTCATGAGTCTCCAGTTTTCTTTATGATATCTATATATGCCAAAAGACAGCAAAGAAAAATATCTACCACAACATGGTAGTACTTCTCTTACCCGTGATACAGTAAATAACTCAAAGAGGTGCTTGAAATAGTAGCCCTTCTGTTTCTTTGCATTTTTTTATTTTTTTTTTAATTTATGTTATAATATCAGTTGTGAGATAAAACTAATGTATTGTCCTTGTAGGTTACTACAGAAGAGGATATATATGGTACGTATTATTACATCTCTATGTAAGTACTTGCTAGACTATACCAGTTGTTAACTACCCAGTTACTATAGAAAATAGCACATGCTTAACACAAGTTAATCTCGGGGAAGGAATTTTAAATGAATGCACTCACCAGAGTATTTCATGCAAAGCAGAGTCTTTTGATTGTGGCCGGCTTTTTGGCTTAGCTAAAAATCTGTTAATTTTTCTAAAAATGGCTCTGCGTAGATAATAACTTAAGTAACTTCTGAAAGTAACAGCAGTCACAGAGACCATCTGCCTGTGCTGTTTCTTGATGTCAAGGCTCAAAGAAAGGCACTCAGACTCAGCTGATTTTATTCACTACAGAGCCCAGAAGTCCCTGATGTTGAGCTTATGTGAGGACAACAGTCTCATTCATGAAATAGGAATTCAGTTCTGATTTCAAGGGTTTTTCAAGAAGAGTATACCCAGCAGTAAGGAGCAGGACTAGTCTCCATCCATGTTTATCCTGATGTGTTAGTGGGTTGTGTGTGGAGCATGCATGCAGGACAGCTGTGCTTACTGAGTGTCAGGAAGAAGATGTGTGGACAAGAAGAAT
Organism: Tragopan temminckii; assembly: GCA_028571105.1. NCBI lineage: Eukaryota > Metazoa > Chordata > Aves > Galliformes > Phasianidae > Tragopan > Tragopan temminckii. The sequence goes on from JAOWBP010062906.1 coordinate 27,517, forward strand.
TGCCAGCTGGCCTATACAGGATAAAACAGGCTTAAGAAAAGCCAAAAAACAAGTATTTAAAATACAGTGACTAAATAACAAAGGTAGAGAGAAGGATTGAAAGGAAATGGCTCTTGGTTCTAGATGAATGTTGAAATAGCCACAGCTGCTGCAAAGTTCACAAGGTTGTGTCACTGAGCAAAGATATACATGACTGAACACCATGCCAACACATAAATAGGCTCAGTGAGTTTCAATACATCACTGTAATCAGGACCAGAGCAAGAGAAGTTCCTGGAAACTCATCAGGTTAAAAATGAGGATTCAGGTTTCCTTGAGAATTAGAGAGTGATGCTCTGTATTTTCTACACAGGCTCTCCATCGCCAACAGAGATAGACTCTGAAGATGAAGTTATTTTTAACAGAATTTTGGAAGTTAACAAAGGTAATCCCATCAGAGTTCTGCTTATACATGGCCTTTCTGCTAATTTGGGGGAGGCAACAGGGAAGGTACGATGTCTTAGCACAGTAAGTAAAACATTTTTTCTGTCTTATACGTATATAAGAAACCCTCAGAGACTGGCCACGGGGAACACCTTGTCTGGGTGTTCTGCTGAAGGCCCACAGTACCTCAAATGTCTTGTCAATATTGAAGATGATATCAGGTGTGAAGGCAACTGAGCAACACAATCAGCTTCTTCAGCTTTAGTCCTCAACATCTTGGTCTTTCTATGGACATAAAATGAGAAACTGGATAATTGAATGCTTTGTTATTTAACTGCCTGAGTGCAAGCACTACTTGCATTCACTCATCATATCACTTTGCAGTATAGACTCCTACATAAGCAACAGTTAATTTCAAGCCTCCTGCCCTAGATACTCTGCACCTTCATTCTTTTTATTCACCACTTTCTATCAGCTTTGCTTTTTCACACTTTCAGGGAGGGGATAATGTCGTTCTTGAAACTTTATTCCTGCCTGTAGAAACAGACCTTTCCTACAGTTTTCTACAAATATCACTCCTTTCAGTTTGTCCCTCCCCACCAGGCCTCTTAGCTAAGAACAGTGCAGGGAAGCGGATAATGTCCATCTAGCTAAATAGTCCACTCACTTCCCATGATGAACAGGAGCAGATATGAAGTAAAAATATGAAGGAGCACAAGCAGAATGATACTTTTTCAAATATGCCCTAGACAGCTCCCAGCAATCTATGGCTCAGGTATTTTCATCCCTTCTTTTTCACCACAGACAGCTCTCGGTACTTGCAAGAAGGTGACATAGTCCCTCGAAGGAGCCGCAGTGCCATCAACTGTCGCAATTGCTATTGGCCACAGTCCAGGGATGGGATTGTTCGTATTCCCTATGTCTTGGATCCTACTTATGGTGGGTATAAATTTCATTGCATTCTTTCTTTTCTTTCTTTCTTTCTTTTTTTTTTTTTAATGGATTTTATCCAATAAGCTTCAGATAGAAACCTACTTCCAGTGGCCACACAGTCGATGAAATCTATTCTAAGGATTTATTTCTGCTGTGCAAGTACAGATCAATTGTAAATTATAAAAAATCAGCAGATCAAATTTCCTTGAGCAGTTGGCATCCTTAATGTTTTGAGTACAATCTCTTAGAGATGACATTAATCACATTCTCTAATAGTATCTCCAGAACACCTGCATTTATAAGATTCATGATATTTGCAATGTAGTTTGAATGGCCTAGTTTTTATTAGCAAAATATCTTCCTACATCTGCCTCCAAATGAACAATCAGAAGTTGTAACAACGATTATTGCTACAATTTTAATCAAGAAGTTAAGAATAAAATGTTCCCACTTGAATCCTTTTTGACACTAGTCTGCAAAAGGAGAATCTCATGCCAGGCTAACACCTGTAATGAAATAAATTACCGAGCAAGAAGCTTATGTCCCTCATGTACGCTGTTCTTGTGCACCCATGATATTTTAATGGCATTTGTTATTGTTGAGTGACCCCCCCCAAATTAACCTTTTCTTCTCCAGAGGAAAACCATGTGAAAGGGATTCACGAAGCCATGGCAGAATTTGAAACACTGACTTGTATTAATTTTGTGAAGCGCAAGACAGAACGTGACTACCTCATAATTAGATCTGCTGATGGGTGAGTTGAAAGATAAATGAGCAAGTTATTCCTACAAAGCTTTTTGATTAGTCACTATTCATATCTTGTGTGACCTTGAAGAGGAAAAAGGTGTGGATTTAGACAAGAATCTTTGTTTTTTAACAGTGCAAGGTATCCTGCAAGTTCAAGGACACAACTGTTACATCAGTGACTCAGAAGTGACTGATGATATTTAAAAAAAAAAAAAAAAAAAAAAAGCCTTGAGGTGGAGAGTGTATCTTATGTTGCATATACATATTACACCACACAGAATACATCCACTTGAGCACAATATGTAACAGATTATAACAGTAGTCCTTACTTGCACAGACAAGATCAATTGCGACTTACAAAATAAAGAGTTCTCTGAATCAGAGTTGATTGTTAGGGTCAGAATTTGGTCCTGTGAGAGAACTGTTCAACACATGCCAGCTTTAAAGTGCTGTTCATAGCTCCAGTTCTAACACAAGATTCAATCATTTGGATAAAAATGTTTTTATCTAGGCAGTTAAAATCACTACGTACAGAAAGCTAGAATGCAGGAGCCTCTTTGCTAATGAAAGTCTTCCAGGAGGCCTTAACGATGACCATAAATAGCTTTCTACATCATGGCCAGTATTGCCTTTTTGTAGACACTATCCCAGAAGGCAGAATGCAATCCTTCCGCTCTCACATCACATGAGGCAAGGTTCATGTGAAGCAAAGTTCTCCGTACTGTCCCTTTGCTTGTCTGACAATAAAAATCCTGTAAGTCTTCTGCTGGTGTTCTATCTCAGATGCTGGTCCAACTATGGAAAAGTAGGAGGTGGACAGACCGTATCTGTGATGAAAGGAGGCTGCATGTGGAAAGGAATTATTCAGCACGAACTGGACCACGCTCTGGGGTTTTTACATGAGCATTCTAGAAGTGACAGGGACAGATATGTAAGGATCATGTGGGAGTACATCAGCCCAGGTAAGTGCTTTTGACTTCCTCTATGTAGGAGTAGATACATCATCCTGTTCCCAGCTCTTCCTTGTTCCCTGAAGTGAGTGAATAAAAAGCATATACTAATACAGTATCTTATATTACAGCTGACAGACCAGACTTCAAGAAATTTGAAAACTCCAACAATCTAGGTCTTCCTTATGACTATTCTTCAGTAATGCACTATGGCCCGTAAGTAGCAATATGACGTTGTTTTTGTTGGAACTCAAATCTTGCATTAGAACTCTTATAGCACTCTTCTAACTAGTAGAACACTGTGAGTCAATTCAGTTCTTCCATTCCTCAAGGTTAAATCATCATCCTTTAGTTTTGTTTATGGAGTCATTCACAGCTGAGCTTGGGGATAAAGAAAGGCATCAGCTTACTGATGGACATCTTAATTAAACCTGATTGGATAGCAATTAGAGCCACAGCAACAACCAAGGCAGAAACTTCAGAAGTTCCTTTTGCCATTTGGAGGAAAAAAAAAAAAAAGGGGGGGAGGGGGACTAGATAGCTAAGAAGGCTGCCTGCTAGCCATCAGTCACAGAGGTGTGTAAGGAAGAACTGTCTTTTTCGTCTGATTCATACAATTGCCATTTTCCCTCTAAAGGATATAGATTGTGCTATTAAATCCTGAAAAATGCTGTTTTGCTTGAAGAACAATTTTTATTATTATTATTTCTTTTATTTTTTTTATTTTTTATTTTTTCCAGACACACATTCACTAATACCACTGGAAAAGCAACAATTGTACCGGTTCCTGATGGATCAGTACATATTGGACAGAGGCTGGGGCTGAGCAACTTGGATGTGGCCAAAATCAACAGGCTTTACAATTGCAGTAAGTTCCTCAAAGCTGTCCTTTCACCTGAGGGTACTCAGCTCCTTGGTGGAGTTGTATGAGCAATGTGCAGTGGCAGCAGTTTATCATCAGATACTATGAGATTACTCTCTAAATTCATGGTACCCATATGGTCACTATGGGAGAGAATGCAAAGGTCAAGCTAGAGAAATACTGTGATTAGTGAGATGCTATTTTCTACCTCAAAAATAAATCAAACACACTCACTGTTGCAATATTGCAGCAATGGCTTAACTGCATATCATGCTGTAAGCTTCATGGAGTCATTGGGTTTGTTAGGGCTCAAGAGACAGCTGTAAACCCCACAAAAAGTCAGACATCACTTTCCTTTATTGCAGTTTGTATTTAAGACCTGAGTCAAACTTAGAGCCGTAGCTCCTCTGAACTGAAACAGTTTCATATCTTGTGCAGCTTTTAGTCTAATAGTTTTCAAATATTTTAGCTGTCATTCTAGACGTGTGTGTATTTTCCACTCCTTAATTTTAACTTCTGCATGAAGAAATTCTCCTATACAATCAGAGAAATGTGCTTTCCTTTGTGCAAGGTATAATATTCATTCATCATGCTCACAAGTCCTCCTAAGCTTAGAACTCAAGTATTGTGGAGACACCAAAGTTCTCTTGATTCTTCTTACGCCACATTACTTCCTCATTCCAGTGGAAGATCACTTGAGCAAAGATAGCAAAATGAAGCCTCTGACATTCTTTAAAGAGGTGCAGAAGGGATACTTCATCCTTGCTCATCAATAAAAACTAACTTTTTCTGCATATGACTTCACTTTTCGTTTTGATACAGATGCTTATGTATTATATGAAAATTAGGACATGATTTTTCATTTTAATCAAGATGTACTGATACCTTGAAATGAATGCTGCCATATCAGAAAATCATGACCTTTACATTTTGAAGATACTGTAATTTTAAATGGGTGGAAGTTTTTGCAAGTGTGGCACTGAGATAAATGCTTCTCCCTCAGGTCGCTGCAGCACTATTATTGATGCAGCGTTTGGGTCACTGAAATCTGCCAACTACCCAAGAAACTATTCAGATAACACCAACTGTGTCTGGCTTATCCGAACCCGATCCAGAAAGGTAATCATAAGTTAATAATGGTCTTGGTATATGGCTGAACTTTTATCTTTCTTTGTAAGGTATTTTGCTTTTTTTCTGCATACCAGTTGCCATATAACATTTTTTTTTTTCATAAGAGGGATTTCAAACTAGTCTCTACTTTTCATGTCCTTAAGCCAGGTATGGGAAAAACAACTGCAGAGTTGTGATTTTGGAAAACCTCCATGCATTGGGCTTCAGGTTTGCAAAATCAAGACAAATCAGTCTGAGCATGGGAGCATTCAGTCACAGGCTCATTAGATCTGAATCCTGCGTCTTCAGGGGATGAGAGGCAAGTAGGGGCAATCAGTTTCAGTTTGGTTTTGGACACAGCTTGGATTCTGTCTCATTTAGAGGACATTCAAACAAAGAAGTCACATATGTGTGTATGAAAGGCTTGTTTTTGATTGCCTTCCAGATTTCTCTGCACTTTCGTGCCTTTCAGCTGAGGACAACCAGAGGCTGTCAGGGTGATTACATTAAAGTTTACGATGGATCCAGCAAGTATTCTACAGTCTTAATGGACAAAACCTGTGGATCACAGATACCCACTGACATAGTTTCTTCTAGCAATCTTATGCTCATAGAGTTTGTCACAGATGGTGCTGATACAGCTTCTGGTTTCCAAGCCACCTTTACTTCTGGTAGGTCTGAGAACATGGAAAATGGCAGAGAAAAAACAAATAAAAAAGCAAACAAACAAACAAAAAAACCCCACTGTCAAATCCATAGGGGTTCTATCTTCCTCTTTGCTTGTCTTTTGGGAAAACAGTGAGGAAGTGATGTCTACAGGAACCATTATTTCCTGCCTTGCTTTTGAACTTATGGATCATTTATTCATTCAGGAAGATGGGGCCATGCTTAGAGCATATTGTCAGCCAAGTGGTTTCCAGATTTCACAGTTTGCCTTGTCTTTCAGATACACGCTATTCCAAAGTATGCAACATTAAGGATATGATCACTTTAAAATTACTTATAGGGTTACTAGTACAGTAGAATGAGAATAAATCATAACGTAGAATTTAATTACATTGCTCTTCTGAAAAAGATGCAGTTTTTAATCAAACAGTTCTAAGGGCAAGAAAGATTCATGGTGAACCGAGTCGCTCAGCCTCGAAGCAAGAAGAGAGGAAGTATTTCCATGGCCAGGATCCATAGAATTTTTCCACCTGAAATACATTCTTTTCAGTCCCATCTAATTAATAACTAGAGTCACAACTATACAATTCAGTTGCCACTGGCTGTCACATTAGTATGTGTCAGCTGGAATAAAGAAATGTCACTGTGCATTTCTATAGCCAACAGCAAACTATACGTTCAGTAATGCAGCTTGGCTTCATTAGTTGAAGGAAAGCTCAGCAAGCTCATGACCTTGCATTTGTCATGGGCTAAGAACATCCATACAGAAAAATGCAGTAATTTAGGTGTATATCCAAACCTGAACAGCAATATTGCCTGTGTAGTATCTATTTCTGTCAACTGTAGCTATAGAAGGAAAGAAAAACAAGAAAAATCTCCACACCACTTTTATATATCATAGAGTAGAATAGAACCATAGAATGGCCTGGGTTGAAAAGGACCATAATGGTCATCTAGTTTCATCCCCCCTGTTATGTGCAGGGTATTATCAGCTACAAAATGATCTGTTTTTGGATAAAATGTGATTTAACTTTTACATAATTCAGAGATTCTACTGTTTGTTCAGAGTGCTCTGAAAGCTAAATATTCTTTCATTTCACTTACAGCAAGGATCCAAAGAAGATTTAACATCCGCAACTGATTTAATGGAGAAGAATCTATTCTGTGAATATTGAAATTATGGATTTCCAACTCTGCTCCTATCTTGGCTTGGATCAGTATGCAATTTAATTTTATTAAGAATCAAATTCTTCATCTTCTTGGGAAAGTTTTTTCCCCAAGCCATATAAATGTGTGAATTCTATACGTCCTAGTGTATTACCCCTTTTGTCTGCACAATTAATTTATTACCTCTTTCTATTTAACAATTTAATTAAAAGCTTCATAAAAAAAAAAAAAAAAAAGCTGTTTCCATTTCTGTTTTCTGATTGTGCCTCAAACCATGCACAATATCAATGCTATCTTATTTCTCAGATACCTTCATTCAGCCACACTGTTGCACTGTGTGCATCACTGATTTCATCATGAGTTTAGGCATTTGGCTGGAGAGACCATCTCCAACTTTACAAACACACTTTGTGTTCTCCCCAGTCTTCAGCATTAAAGAAGGTTTTATTTACTGCCTTTTTTTCCCAGCCTGCTATTCAAACTTCCAAAAATGACACCTCTCTTAAATGATCCTATTATATCCTTAAATCATAAGAAACATGGACATGACAAAGTTGTTGTCATAAAGGACTGGTGCATCCTCTCATACCGTTCTGCTAGGCCAGCTAAAGGGAACTTTTTGTTCATAAGTCAGTTTTTAGTCCACAGACACATTTAAGCTTACAGGACAAGAGGTAGACAAGACAGTACTGCCAGAGTTCATGCACATCATCAGTTCTTCAGCAAATAAATCTGTGAGGCAAGAAACTAAACTTCCCTTTTCTGATTACTCAAGGAAGACAGAGAACTGTAAGATTGGCTGAGCTCCTGGAAAGCTCATTTCTTAGAATTTGCTTGTAATCACACTTTCAAAATGGCATTCACTTGACTGAGAAATGCCTGTTTTTTCCTAGCAGATCTTAGAGCAAAATATACCACTATTTCACTCTTGTATGATAGACAGACTTAAAATATGGCCAACCCTATTTAATACTTGTAAGTTTAGGTCTGGAAAAAAAAAAAAAAAAAAAAAAAGAAAGGGAAAAAAAGAAAAATAATTAATTTCCCCTTTTCTTCCTATGTAAAACTGGGAATCTTGGAATTTTTTCC